>JAJSOF020000011.1:129997556-130049445 GCA_025594305.2 Periplaneta americana | reverse complement strand
TTCCACGGTCCATACAGTCTTTCCCCAAACTGTCCGGGAATTTCCTCGGGTTATGTCCTTTCCCCAAAAATCCCCAAACTTTTCGCTGCTCTTCACAAGTTGACTCGTAACATGCGCGCCATCTTTGTTGCGTAGTTCCCCTTTTCTCTCGTTAGAGTTGCACAAAAAAAATTTTTCTAAAATAAAATTTCAAGCTGTATTGGTAAATGTCAACACCCCAACCACAATACCAACGCAAAAAAAAAAATCGTACTTACCTTTTCCCACCTTCTATCACCCCATATAGACTAAAGTGTTGTGACTATTTAAATTTGATCAGTAACTACTCAAGCCGCTTGTTTCTTATCTGCATTAATGTTATCTATGCTAATAATAAATCTGTGAAATTTTTCTGGTAATTTTTCGATTTTCCACAAATAATTGGTCTAGCATATACAATTAACCACCCTGGAAACCGAAAATCCCTTTTTTGAAATTTTTTGTTTGTATGTCTGTCCTATCTGTCTGTATGTTTATTTACCTTTTCACGATAATGGCTGAACGGATTTCGATGAAAATTGGAATATAAATTAAGTTCGTTGTAACAGATTTTAGGCTATATGGCATTCAAAATACATTTATTTAAAAAGGAGGTTATAAGGGGGTCTGAATTAAATAAATCGAAATATCTCTCGCTTATTATTGATTTTCGTGAAAAATGTTACATAACAAAAGTTTCTTTAAAAATAATTTGTGATAAGTTTTATTCCTTGAAAAATTTTGATAGGACTGATATTTAATGAGGTAAAATGAGTTTTAAAATTAAAATAACTGCCATCTAAGGCCGTGTAATGAATTAAAAAAACAAATGACTTCGTCTATAAGGGGGCCTTGGACAAACAATCGAGTTATGAAAGATAGCCTACAGATAATGTTTCTGTGCTTGTATGAAGTAATATCGGAAGCTAAATTAACCGATTTATATAATTAATTATTAATTCTCCATTGGAAAGTGTAGTTTCTCTAGATGGACATAATGCTATAATGTTATTACAGTAACTTCTGAGTGAATTGAGGACAGGTAAGATTAAAATAGCTTCTTATACAGAAACTTGATAGGCTATTCTGTACATTCGTTTCCACTGTATTTCCTAAAATAATTTTTATGACCATATGAGTGGTCTCTGGATCAAAATGATCGCATTTTAATTTTTTAAAATGCAATTTAAATTAAGTAACATAATAAACGATTTATCCTTCTATGAAACACGAATGTTCCCTGGATCAAATGTCCTATTTTAATTATGTAATTACTTTATATTTATTTCTAACAGGTGCCTTGGAGCGCACGGTACAACTAGTAGTAAAATAAACGTGACAATGGCGCTTGTTTTGCAGCCAGTATTCACACACTTGTCAAAGGTTAGACGACTTATAATTTCCTACAAGGTAATTCCCCAGGTATCGCTTTTGTTTGCTTGTCTTCGCATTCGATGTATCAGTAGTTTCTTCCTGTCTTGAAATGTCACTGCTGTCATAGTCGACCGATATAATAGTTTCTTCACTTCCTTCAAATTTCAGTACTCTTCTGGAGAATGCTGGAGTTTGTAGTGAAAGACCTGCCCTTGGGCAGAAAACTATGAATGAATAGGTTTTATTGTAATTTATTATATACTCAGCGTATTTCGAATTGGCGGATCAAGGACACGTAAATATGTACAAACCACGCACGAGTCAGTGAACTGAAAACTGTGAACTGGTAATTCCAGCTGTCTGAACTGACTTTAGTTGAGGAGAATGGTCAGAGTTGAGGGTGAGCTTACACGTGGCAAATACATTCCATTGCTTGACCTTGATCCACAGGTTCGAAATGCGCAAACTATATTTAGTGGAGCCTGGGTACTCAATAAAAGAGATTAATTGCAGTTTAAGAAGGCCTACATGGAAAAATAAATATATCAAAAAGGAACATTCGGATCTGTTGAAGACAGAGGTTTGTGGAGAGTGAAAACAAATAAAGAATTGAAGATTTTCTTCCAAATATGGATCTAGTCACACTAATTAAAAGAGAAGTTTAAAATGGTTGGAAATGCAGAATGTCAAGAGACTCAAAGAAAGCGCTGAAAGATAAACCAAGAACTAGAGGTAGACCAGAGTGCAAGATGCTTGGTTGGATTGAGTGTAATTATTTAAGAAAAATCGGTGTCAGAAAATGGAGAAAAAGAAGCTGAAGATAGGGAAATCTGGAATGACATTTGTAAAGCAGCCAAGTTCCTACAACAACTGTAGTGATAGTGAGTGAGTGAGTGAGTGAGTGACACTTTCCTGGAATAAATGCCTAAGCATAATCATGACCTAGACAATCTACTAGTTTTGTCCCACATTAAAAGTAGAGGCTTCACATCTAGACTACTCTGATTTATACCGACATCTTGCCAACATTTCAGCAAGATGTGTAACTATGGAACTAGCTTCAAAGTATGCCCCCATATCTGATATTAGATAGATTAGAAAATTAAGTTTATTTTTAGTGTTCCTTAAATTTTAATTTCAGGGATTTTACAATTTTCTGCAAAATTTCGTTGGTACCTTTAAACCATAGGTAGGGGAGAGTCCGGTAGTATCGGACATCGTGTAATATCGGACAGTGAGTTTCTTTCATCTACCACACGATGATAGTACCTGATTGACATGGTTACGTTTCTGTGATGTCGCATAGAGAAACGTAAACATGTCATTCAGGTACTACCATATGGTGGTAGATGAAAGAAGCGCACTTTCCGATGCTACCTGACTCTCCCCTACGCCTTTGTAATATAATTTGCGCAAGATTGAAATTTTCTTCTATATAATATCTAGTAATTTTGGATTTGTCTGTTAATAATGCGTAATTATTTTATTATTTTGAGATTTTATGCCTTTGCTCCTAATGAAATATCCTCTAATTTCGAATTTAGTAGTCCGATAGTGTCCATTTAACACTGCTGTAAGACGCACTGTTAGCATGCCTGACAGTGGTACAACGAGCCCTGGTTCAAATCCTGGTTGTGACTAGTTACCTGGTTGAGATTTTTCCGGCGTTTTTCCTTTAACCCATTAACGGCAAATGGTGGGTAACTTTCGACGCAGGACCTCAACTTTTTTCGCTGGCATTATCAGCATAGGTAGGAAGTTCGTACCAAAACAATAGATTCAGTTGAGAACCGCGAGGAGTATAGATATCACCCGCGCCTGGCCCTGCTGCCGCTCGCTACAGACAAACAACGCTTACTAATCATTCGTGAATAGTTTGAGGAATATTGTTAATTTATATTAATATTTTAGGTTCTGAACAAAGTGAGATATTCTGTTATTATTGTATTACTAGCCGTACCCGTGCGCTCCGCTGCACCCATTAGAAAAAAATATAAAGTAATTACATAATTAAAATAGGACGTTTGATCCAGGGAACATTCGTGTTTGATAGAAGGATAAATCGTTTAATATGTTACTTAATTTAAATTGCAACCAAATAATTAAAATGCGATCATTTTGGTCCAGAGACCACTCATTGGTGCAATGACAATTCCTTTAACATGTTTCTAATTTTTCATTATATGCAACCATAGTTTAATGAAGATTGACATCATTTAGATTTAATGTGTATATTTTATTTTACTTGTTATAGGTTTCCATTGAAATATGATAATAACTTAATTTTAACCCTTGTTTTCTACGTATTCAGTAAATGGCGTTTGGCCCACTATGGTTCTGAACCATTCAAATAACTTATATTATATTATATTATATTATATTATATTATATTATATTATATTATATTATATTATATTATATTATATTATATTATATTATATTATATTATATTATTCTATACTTACTTACTTGCAATGGCTTTTAAGGAACCCGAAGGTTCATTGCCGCCCTCACATAAGCCCGCCATCGGTCCCTATCCTGTGCAAGATTAATCCAGTTTCATCAATCCCACCTCCCTCAAATCCATTTTAATATTATCCTCCCATCTACGTCTCGGCCTCCCCAAAGGTCTTTTTCCCTCCGGTCTCCCATCTAACACTCTATATGCATTTCTTGATTCGCCCATACGTGCTACATGCCCTGCCCATCTCAAACGTCTGGATTTAATGTTTCCTTATTATGTCAGGTGAAGAATACAATGCGTGCAGTTCTGTGTTGTGTAACTTTCTCCATTCTCCTGTAACTTCATCCCGCTTAGCCCCAAATATTTTCCTAAGCACCTTATTCTCAAACACCCTTAACCTATATTTCTCTCAGAGTGAGAGTCCAAGTTTCACAACCATACAGAACAACCGGTAATATAACTGTTTTATAAATTCTAACTTTCAGATTTTTGACAGCAGACTAGATGATAAAAGCTTCTCAACCGAATAATAACACATTTCATATTATATTATATTGTATTGTATTGTATTGTATTGTATTGTATTGTATTGTATTATATTATATTATATATTATATTACATTATATTATATTACATTACATTATATTATATCAGAAGTTACTGTAATAACATTACAGCATTATGTCCATCTAGAGAAACTACACTTTCCAATGGTGAAATAATAATTAATTATAGAAATCGTTAATTTAGCTTCCGATATTACTTCATACAAGCACAGAAACATTGTCTGTAGGCTATCTTTCATAGCTTTCGATTGTTGCTGTCCAAGGCCCCTCACAGACGAAGTCATTTGTTTTTTAATTCATTACACGGCCTTAGATGGCAGTTATTTTAATTTTAAAACTCATTTATCTCATTAAATATCAGTCCTATCAAAATGTTTCAAGGAATACAACTTATCGCAAATTATTTTAAAGAAACTTTTGTTATGTAACATTTTTCACAAAAATCAATAATAAGCGAGATATTTCGATTTATTTAATTCAGACCCCCTTATAACCCCCTTTTAAATAATTAATTTTGAATGCCATATAGCCTGAAATCTAAGCTACAAGGAACTTAATTTATATTCCAATTTTCATCGAAATCCGTTCAGCCATTATCGCGTGAAAAGGTAACAAACATACAGACAGACAGACAGACAAACAAAAATTCCAAAAAGCGATTTTCGGTTTCAGGGTGGTTAATTATATATGTTAGGACCAATTATTTTGGAAAATCGAAAATTACCAGAAAAATTTAGGCTACAGATTTATTATTAGTATAGATTTACGTAATGTTAATATGGTGCATGATTCGATCTGTTATAATTATGCAAACAGGAGTTTGTAACATTGTTTATTTTTTCCCGGATTATTCACCATTAATGAGACGTTCAGAGCTAAAGTGAATCAAGTCACAAATTTTCATAAATCAAGTTTAATTCACTTTCTGATTATCTCAAGTTGGATCTTTTCCGAGCACTAATGGATCAAGTCTTAATTCCGATTATTCGCCGGTAGGTGACACCAGTCACTTTTGGCTCGGATTATTTGTTCACGATGTTCTGAGCCATAGTGGATCAAGTTACCAAAGAATTGTATCAATTAACATCACAATTATTTATATTTTATAAATCTAGAATTTGACAATGGAACAATAAAATTATTGCTAGTGAAATTAGATAATCCACTAGAGCAAGTTAACTTTAAGTCCTATTATCTCAAAACTACGTTTCATGGCCTTGATCCACTTTAGCTCTGAATGCCTCAAATGATGACGTCTCGTGCTCCTATGCATTCGGTTGCGTTACAGTCAAGTTCAACATCGGAATTACGAAACGAACTTCCTAGCTCTCATTATAATAGAAATTATTTTTTTTTGAAAATAATTATGGGTTTAATATTATGTGCCACATACGAGGTACATTGTTAGATTCATAAAGTAGTTGTTCACCTGATGACAGTAAGAAATACTGTATCATATTTCAGATTTGCTCCAGTAACGTCTTGTGACGTACAGTAGAACGAATATTTTCAAAGTAGGCCTACAAATATTGTTTTTATTTTTATAAACAAAAAGGAGTATTTCTTTTGATAAATTGAAAATGTTCATTGTTATTTGGTATAATGATTCTACAACCATAATTGTGTTATGTTACTTTTATATGTATGGACAAATTATTTTAGATTGGGAGTTACGTTTACAATTATAAATTATTGTTTTTTTTTATATTATTAGTTTATTATTTTCTTGTTTCAAGGCCGTGGACGATTGAGAACATTTTTGGTTACCACCCGGCTGTACTACATGTTTGTCGTGCTGGTGCACTGACATTGAGAGCTGCGCTATTAGACTTTTCATTCGGTAGACATATAGTGCAAGGTCACACAACTTGACAGTTTTGGTACCAACTTCCTAGCTCTGATTATCATTATCTCATTCAGACGCTAGATAACCACAACAGTTGATAAAGTGTCGTAAAATAACAAATTTAAAAATACGCATTGTTACCTTACAGAAATAAGTATATCATCTTATCTTTCCTGAGTACAGAATTGAATGACTTTAGAAATAACACGGCTGACTTGATTACGCAATACTTCTGATTTCTTCGATGAAATTTTGGACACTGAAGCGCAGGGCGTAATTTGCGGACTACCGGGGCTACCGGCGGTAGCCCAAGGAAATTACGAAAGAAAAAGTTTATAATATAACATAATGTAATAATTTTGTATTATTAGTTTTACCACAGTAATTAAAATTAAAGTAATTGTTAGATTTATATGCGCTCTCTGCTCTCGAAAAGAAACAAGTTGTCAAGGCGGCATCGCTGGAGAAACCGCTTGCTACGTGAGGTAGCCTGTGACCGTACCGAGCACGCTGTCCTGTCGCACAGCTGCCCGTCCCCCCGCTCCCGTCTGTTTCCATCGTGCAGTGTAGGCCGGTCGAGTTACCGCTCTCGTGATCGGTTTCTTCGCAGGCGCGAAGCAACAATACGCTTAGTACGCTAGCTCATGAATGTGATTGTGTTCTTGCAGTGCATTATTTTAAATCTGTGATTTGTTCGAGTGTCTAAGAGTTATATTAATTGTGAATTATTAAGTTTTAATTTCCCAATTAAGTGATATTGTGAAAATATGGCAGAACAAGTTTCTGGAGAGGTTTGTGTTGAAAATGACTGTGTAATAGAAGGTTTATTAAAAGTGCCTTTTAACCGTCGTACATAACAACGAGAAAGTTGAAATTATGAAAATGGAAAGACCAACTCCTGAGTTAAATTTGTCCAGTAGGTTAGGTTATTTTACGACGCTTTATCAACATCTTTGGTTATTTAGCGTCTGAATGAGATGAAGGTGATAATGCCGATGAAATGAGTCCGGGGTCCAGCACCGAAAGTTACCCAGCATTTGCTCATATTGGGTTGAGGGAAAACCCCGGAAAAAACCTCAACCAGGTAACTTGCCCCGACCGGGAATCGAACCCGGGCCACCTGGTTTCGCGGCAGACGCGCTGACCGTTACTCCACAGGTGTGGACAATTTGTCCATGGACGTAAAAGAAAAACAGCGAGAGTACACACGCCATTTCACTTCAACATCATATGGTAAGTGGAATTGGTTGTGTGGTACTTCTAAACTGTCTAAACTATTTTGCTGGCCATGTTTGTTATTTAGCCGCGAAACTAATGTGTGGTCAAAAGAGGAGTTTTCTAATATGAACTCCCTTCGAACGGCAGTCCTAGAATACGACAAATCAAAAGCTCATATTTGTAGTAGCATGAACTTTGCAAACTTTGGGAAGACAAGAATTGATTTACAGCTAGATAAGCAAAAAGCTCTACACATCAACCAACACAATGCTCTTGTGAAAAAAAAAATCGGGAGATTTTACTGCATCTTATTAACGCAGTCTGCTTTCTAGGAAAACGAGAATTGGCTTTTCGGGGTCATAACGAGAGTGTGGAATCAGACAATATAGGAAATTATATTGAATATTTAAGTTCCTTAAGTGAATTTGACCATTTACTGGCCAATCATCTTGAGAGTTCAACAGTATTTCGTGGTACTTCTCTCGCAATTCAGAATGACTTAATATTTGCTATAAGTGGGGTTATGAAAAAGAACATAAAACCTTTTGTGGCCATTGTTGTTGATGAAACAAGTTACTGCTCTAATCAGAGTCAATTGTCCACTGTTTTAAGATACGTCGACAGTACTGCCAATGTTCAAGAACGGTTTATAGGATTCACAAATGTCAGTTCGACAAAACTGCTGCTGCTTTGTTTCAGCATGTGGAAGGTGTTATAGCAGAATACAATGTCGGCAATAAGTTAATTGCACAGACATACGATGGTGCTTCAGTTATGGCGGGAAATATTAATGGCTTAAAAACAAAAGTTCAAGTAAAGTATCCTCAAGCACTATTTGTCCATTGTTACAGCCATGTTCTCAATTTAGTTTTGCAACAAACTACTTCATCCATTCAGAATGCCGCATTTATTTCAAAACACTGTCGGGTTTAGCTGCATTTTCTCATCATCTCCTAAAAGATCAGAAAATTCAAGGAATTTATGAACAAGAAACTCCCAAAAGTAGCACCAACTAGATTGAATTTTACATCTCGGCTTGTAAATACAATAAAGGAATACAGAGAAAAACGGACTGCTTTCTTTAAAAATATCATTTGTAATGACTCTGCAGAAAACTGGGATGATGCTGTAAATGTGCAGGCTCAAGGATATTTGAATTTTTCACACAGTTTCAGAATATATTTCTTCTTGAAGTCTATGCTAGAGTGTTCGCACATACAGATGTGCACTACAATATTCTTCAGACAAAAAGTCTAGACATAGCATACTACTTGCAAGAGGTATCAAAGTTAAAAAAAAAAATACTATATCCGAGTTCAGACGTAGTGGGTTTCCGTCCATATGGAGTACTATGGAAAATGAAAATTCTTCAGCCAATACAATGGAACCACCATTAAAGCGAAGAGAAGAAGATGATGAATTGAAATACAGGCAGCTGTACTACAGCATACTAGATCGTATGCACATGGAAATTACTGACAGATTTTCTGATTATGAAAAGCTTCAATTCACACATCTTCTAGATTCTCAAAAATTTTCTGCTTATAGAGAAAACTTCCCGAATGAGGCACTAAACAAATTATTTCAGTCCTATAACAGTCACTTTGATCAAGTACGTTTGAAAAAATGAATTAAGTGTAATATATTCAGCAGAAGTCTTTGATTTTTCGAACAAACCTATCCATGAAATATTATCTGCCATATATGAAAACCAGCTGAACCAAGTTATTCCTGAAGTCCTTAAATTGGCAACATTAATTGTGACAATACCAGCTACGTCAGCATCGGTAGAAAGAACATTTTCTGCGTTGAAGAGAATAAAATCCTACTGTAGATCAACTCATGCACAAGAACGTTTATCCGGCTTGGCATTAATATCCATTGAAAAGTCATTTCTACAGAAACTTTGCAAGAGGCCCAACTGTAATTTCAAGGACGAAGTCATCAACGTATTTTCGTCCAAATCAAGACGTCTGGAATTCACATAAATATGTAAGGAATTTTATTATAGGGATTTTAAAATATATTTTGTGTAATAATAGGGTCAGTGGTAGCCCAAACCCTTTAACCAGTATATGCCACTGCTGAAGCGTAGAGTGATTATACGCGTGACGTCATGTGTTTCAGGCTAACTTCGATCCGAATAGAAACTTTGTCAGCTAATACATTATTATTTTTTTATTGTGCGCTATATACTGTCCATTCCATAATAATATAATTCTAAAGTTTAGACAGCGTACAGGTTTCTTTACGCGAATTATTTTCTCTTTTATTTCCTATGTCCGCTATCTTATTTGTTTACTGTACATTCCAAGTATTTGAACCGTTCCATCAGTTCATGTGACATCATTTTTTTTTTTTTGCATGTTATTCACTTCAAGTAGATAAATACCCCGTCAGTTTGCAAATCCGGAAAGAAAATATTCAGAATATATTACAGTAGGGTATGGGAAATCCCTGTCCATACAGGTATATTGTAGGAAGCTTTGTAAAGTCGATAAAGAAACTAGTTGCAATACCATTACGTAGCAACTTTTGCAGTTGTTTTGAGACAAATACATATTTGTTACTATTTCTCACTGTAAACCCCTCTCCAACTCAGTTTCGTTATCATAACTATTATAATTTATTATTATTGTTATTGCCGTCATCACGCTGCAATGCCTATTTTGATTAATCAACGTTTCAATGAATTCGTGAAAGGAAAGTCCCTTTCGATTTGGGATGCAATCCGACGTTTCAGTTCGACCACACTATTTCGATGGGATTGAAATTACAGTAATGTGATGATAATCATAATTTATACCCGGGTATTATCCATCTTAAAGAGATACATCTATTGAACTAATCAGCGTTTCAATTAATTCGTCAATGGGAATCTTTTGATTTTCAGATACTACCGGACGTTTCAATTCTGCTCATAATATTACGACGGTTTAACAACACAGTCATGTGATAATTATAAGAATTTATATGTCGGTATTATTCATATTGCACTACTCAGTTTTTTTAATTAATTCGTGAATGGGAAACCCTTTTTCATATTAAAACGCTACTCGATGTTTCAATTTTATCATACTATTTCGATCGGATTGAAAATACAGTGGTGACAGTCATAATACTGTACACCTGTATGAAGCAGTCATTTTATCAATAACGTAAGATATCTTTACAAGTGACAACCGTTCACTTTCCTCAATACATTCAAGCAATATCAACATTATAGGAATAGAATTGTAGTCCTCGACTTAAATAAATGGATCCTGAACATCGGTAAGCCAAAACCTACATTATGTCGCATCACACTCGTGGCACACTCAATAAAGAAAACTTGCTCTGGAGAATAAGCATTATTGTAATATAATTATAGTACCGTTTCTATACACAAATTTATACAATGTACAATCAATATATTTCCGAACTGCACTTGTATTTATTGTATCGTTAAACGGAAATGCGCGTGTTACTGAATATCATTGCTTCCATGCCTGTTGAGTCAGTCTATCAAAGAGCGTCATATTGCCTTTAAGAAGTGAGCCTCTACACATGATTTTGTGCAAACATGGCATCTCTACATATGCGCCTTATGGCTAGTCTTCTTCTCTGAATTTCAAGTAATGCATATAACATAGATTCCAGGAGTTTTCCTGTTTCTGGAAAACTTTTCCATTTCCTATGACCTGTGTGTTGCCTACATTCAAGGCAGTCCGGAAACTAATTAATTGCCCTTGTAGAATAAAACAAGCATTTATACAGTTAGTATCGCAAGAGGTTTTTATTTTGCAAAACAATTTTAATGGAGTAATAAATGCATAATTAATATAAGGTATTAAAAATAGTAGCGCATACTAATAGGCTATTCGGTATTTCGTGAAACCTATCTGCGTGTCAGGAAAGAAGAAAGTGGACTGAAAGCTTCCTTTCCTATCCACGCTTCTAGTTATAGCTAGCGAGCACACTGACCCCCACCACACGGTTCTTACCATAAGCTACGCAGACGCAAGCATTTGGTTTCACGACATAACGAATTACTTATACCGTATCTTATTAAATTCGAATTCGTAAAGAAGTAATGGGAATATTTATTTGCAAATACGTGTCATCTAGTGTTAATTACTGTAACTACACATGAATGAGAGAACGACGGTGTTTGAGAATAAGGTTCTCAGGGAAATATTTGGGGCTAAGAGGCATGAAGTTACAGGAGAATGAAGAAACTTACACAACGCAGAACTGCACGCATTGTATTCTTCACCTGACATAATTAGGATCCAGACGTTTGAGATGGACAGGGCATATAGCACGTATGGGGGAATCTAGAAATGCATATGAAGTGTTAGTTGGGAGGCCGGAGGGAAAAGACATTTGGGAAGGCCGAGATGTAGATTGGAGGATAATATTACAATGAGATATGATGATAGAGACTGGATTAATCTTGCACAGTATAGGGACTGATGGCGGACTTATGTGAGGGCAGCAATGAACCTGCGTTGCCTTAAAAGCCGTAAGTATTTAAAATCTTTTTTTTTTTTTTAATTTTTCTTAGCAATACAAACTGTATTATCATTTTCTCACTCTATTTCCTTACACATTAAAAAATTATTTGAACATACAGTAATTTTCTACCATTGGCAGTAAGGCGTTAAAGTTTCAGTAAATGGTATAAATGTTTATGGGAAAAAGAGATCATTACAAAAGTTGCTAAATCTTAGGCAATTTTAATGTGATTTCAACCAAACGTATACAGGTAATTTGTTTGTATCACAATGGCCTTACATTATTGTTCTGTATAATACGGCCAGATTGATAGCAGTGTATCAGAATAGCCCTTCCTGCATTCGAGAAATATAATGAATGATCATTGAAGTAGGAAATGTCTAAACACGTAAATACACAATTATTTTGTAGTGAGATATATTAACTCTTAAAATTTAATGTAATATACCCACATCATCCTTGAATAAGTGCATTGCAGTGAAGAGTTACGTACATTTTGAGCGACTGCAAAGTGAACCTCCTCCGATGGTCACTTAAACACTTTTTATTTTGGGAAAAATGTACGTTCAACATCACACGATGTAGTAGGTGCATATTTGAAGAACGGAAAGTCATTATTTTTTAGTACACCAACTTCAGCCGTCTTGTCGTGACCTGATAGTACATCATTTACAATACGAAGTTGTGAATAGGCAGAATTTTAGCAATAATGTTTCTCAACTTACATTTCACTTTTTCTGAAATTAGTGAATTATTTTTGGATAACGGTTTGTGATACTTTATCCTCTATATTAAGGGCTTCTGAGAATTGTAGTTTAGACGATTCTAACAGGGTGATGCTTTTGGACACGATTTTAAAATCAGAATCAATGAACAGAATATCTTCCAATAGCTGTTAAGAAGGCAATGATTTTACAGCTACAACAGCGGAACTGTCTGTGCTGTCCAATGCATCAATTACCTCCATTATTTTTCCGTAATGTTCTGCATAATAATTAACCACGTTCCCCAACGGGTCAAGACTGGCTGCGGAGGTAAGGGTATTCCAGGGGAATTGTTTGGAACAGCAACACTCTCATTGTAGCATGTTTGATTGAATTCTTGTCTGCACTGAACAAATGTTAAGCTTTGACTATTCCAACCACAGTAATGCAAAAACAAGTGCTTACATAGGTATACATTAGCTGTAGCTGTTCTATCTATTTAGACCGGTCACAACTCTTAACATGAACTGCTTATACTACGAGACCGGGCGGTCGCTCACCTCCTCTATACTACCGTACATCGGCAACCTGATTGCATGCTGCGTGTGGCAATTCAACGAAGTCTAGTAATTAAATATGTAGTATTAATAAAATATGCAATTTAAAATCATTCTTTATTAATGCATTAAATTCACAAAAATGTCGTCACAATTTAACTGGTCAGGTGAAGTGGGAGGATATAGACTGGAAAGTGACTTGCCATTTCCACCTCATTGTATAGTTTGCAAATGCAACTTGTCTCTGCCACAATTTTTTTGTTTTTTTTTTTTTGTGCCTTAAGATTTCCTAGAAAAATTTTTCTGTGGTATACATGGTGGTATTTCGATTTACCTGACGCCCGACCGAAACCCCTCGCTAATAGCCTACTTTACGCTAGTGAACAGCGACACCCTTCTCGTAATTGCACATTTGTGCGCAATTCTCATACTATTATCAATAGCCTACTTTCAATTTGTAACATACAGTAGTTAAATGGCCGGCGCACCTGACCATCCCAGATTCTGAGAAAGCATTAGGGCAAATGTATAGAGTTGAGGCACTCCGAACTACTATGTTTTACAGACAAAGAGATAGAAACCCTAGTTTTATGTTTGTTTTTTTATTTATCTATACTAATAATAAATCTGTACCCGAAATTTTTCTGGTAATTTTCGATTTTCAAAAAAAAAAAAAAAAATTGGTACTAACATATTTATATAATTAACCACCCTGAAGCCGAAAATCGCTTTTTGACATTTTTGTTTGTATGTCTGTCTGTCTGTCTGTCTGTATGTTTGTTACCTTTTCACGCGATAATGGCTGAACGGATTTCGATGAAAATTGGAATATAAATTAAGTTCCTTGTAACTTAGATTTTAGGCTATATGGCACTCAAAATACATTATTTAAAAGGGGGGTTATAAGGGGGCCTGAATTAAATAAATCGAAATATCTCGCTTATTATTGATTTTTGTGAAAAACGTTATATAACAAAAGTTTCTTTAAAAATAATTTGCGATTAGTTTTATTCCTTGAAAAATTTTGATAGGACTGATATTTAATGAGACAAATGAGTTTTAAAATTAAAATAACTACCATCTAAGGCCGTGTAATGAATTAAAAAACAAATGACTTCGTCTATAAGGGCCTTGGACAGCAACAATCGAAAGCTATGAAAGATAGGCTACAGAGAATGTTTCTGTGTTTGTATGAAGTAATATCGGAAGCTAAATTAACCGATTTGTATAATTAATTATTATTTCACCATTGGAAAGTGTAGTTTCTCTAGATGGACATAATGCTATAATGTTATTACGGTAACTTCTGATATAATATAGTATAATATAATATGTAATATTATATAATATAAGTTATTTAAAGGGTTCAGAACCATAGTGGGCCAAGCGCCATTTACTGAATACGTAGAAAACAAGGGTTAAAATTAAGTTATTACCATAATTCAATGGAAACCTATAACAAGTAAAATGAAATATACACATTAAATCTAAATGATGTCAATCTTCATTAAGCTATTGTTGCATGTAATAAAAAGTAAGAAACATGTTAAAGGAATTGTCATTGTACCAATGAGTGTCTCTGTACCAAAATGATCGCATTTTAATTATTTAAATACAATTTAAATTAAGTAACATATTAAACGATTTATCCTTCTATCAAACACGAATGTTCCCTGGATCAAATGTCCTATTTTAATTATGTAATTACTTTATATTTATTTCTAATGGGTGCAGCGGAGCGCACAGGTACAGCTAGTAAAAGAAATATTATCTTAAGCCAGTTTTAGAAATTGAAGTATTTTCTATAGTTGTGATATAACATAACGACGTCAGTTCCGAGCCCTCCTCTTTACCAGCATCGTGTACTATAGTGAGAACAAATGGCGGCTCTCCAATCGGAGTAATGGGACAGGGAGATATATCCAAGTATATATGAAAAAAATTCAACAATTTACTCTGAAAAATAAAAAGAATTTAATAAAAAAATTATAAACTCAGTTATTGCCTAGATATGTATAAAATGTCACATTCTTTACAATATGTAAAATATGTAATATTACTAAGAATATGTAAAACATGTAAAATGAAACTCAACTATAACTATATAAGAACCACAAATCACCGACATTTGTCATTTTCAGTAGTCTACAAATAAAAGAATGCAATATGTAATTACATAAGAAATCCGGTCTCTAATTATTACAAATAAAGATAAATTTAACTCGAAATCTTTCCTATATATATAAAGAAACACATGAATTAATTTTTTCCAATTTGTATATTCTTTGTAGAAAAATTATAGCAAATGATTGACTTGTTATATTATCACTATGTAAGTATATATCTGTATGTGTCTAATATATTTATTTTTCCAATGACTGAGAATGCGTCTCTCGTATGCAATCCAGAAACCAAAGTTCATCTTTTTAATTTGAGTGCATATTAAATGATTCCATCTATAGAAATGCCGTTAACCGTAAAATTACAATCACTCAATTTGCGACTGTATAAGAATTTTCTATTTCTTTACACACCATATTTCGACGGAATCGTCAATGGTATCTTTGACTTAAGGTGGAAATGAACATATCTGAGTATGTGTAATAATTCAGCATATATTACAGTTACTGCCCTTCTTATAAAATTACGAAGAGATTTTTTCTCTTCTGAGTGCATCACTTTGTGAGAACATCTTATAAAATTTTCTGGTCCAATGCAAGACGTTAATGACAAAGCTGTGAAAATAGTTCCTAGCGTTCTAGATGAGCAGCCCGAATCTCAGGCGTGCCACAGAAGTTGCCGGCATTCCAGGCGCTTTAGTCTCCAACAGGACTTCAAAGAGAACATCGGGCAACAAAACGCTCCGATACTAAAAATTCTTGTATTATAGTGAAAGAAAAGTATGGGAAATTGAATCGTATGAGAATAAATTGAATCTAAGCTACAGACTTATTAATTGCACAACGGAAAAGGCAATATCTATTCACACATTATCGCTTATAAACTATTTCTGTTATATTATGTTGTGAGTGATAAAGCCGTTAAAGTTTTATTTCCTCAATTCATTAATTACACAAAACACGGAAATGAAAAACTGCGCATAATGCAACAAATTAAATCTAATTCAAGTCTATAATTGTATAAGATAAAGAATGAAGATTTCATTATCCTTTTAAGATGAGATCAGAGGTTCTATATTACAACTGTTAATTATGTATCTTAAATACAGAAAGTACTGTATCTTGGAGCAAGAGTAACAAATATAAAAGACACACGGGAGAAATTAAACGCTGAATAAATATGGGAAATCATGTTATTATTCGGTTGAAAAGCTTTTCTCATCTAGTCTGCTCTCAAAAAATCTGACAGAATTTATAAAACAGTTACATTACCGGTTGTTCTGTATGGTTGTGTAACTTGGACTCTCACTTGAGAGAGAAACAGAGGTTAAGGGTATTTCAGAACAAGGTCCTTAGAAACATATTTGGGGCTAAGTGGGACGAAATTACAGGATAATGAAGAAAGTTGCACAACGAAGAACTGCACGAATTACTCTTCTTCACCTGCCATGATTAGAAACATTAAATCCAGACGTTTCAGATGGGCAGGGCATGTATCACATATGGACGTATCCAGAAATGTATATAGAGTGTTAGTTGGGAGGCCGGAGGAAAAGACCTTTGGGGAGGCCGAGACTTAGATGGGAGGATGATATTAAAATGAATTTGAGGGAGGTGGGATATGATTGTAGAGACTGGATTAATCTTACTAAGGACAGGGACGGATGGCGGGCTTATGTGAGGGCGGCAAAGAACATCCGAGTTCCTTAAGAGCCATAAGTAAGTAAACAGAGAGTACAATAGACATATCTATCAAAATTTTAATCCTTATTCCGTATTATATTAAAAGTGCTTTTGGTCATTTATTTATTCATTTATTCAACTTACTTATTCACTTACTCTATTTATTTATTTATTTAACTTACTCAATGACTTATTAATTTATTCAGTTATTTAATTACTTACTCTATTTATTTATTTCTTCAACTTACTCACTTATTAACTTATTTATTTTTATTCACTCATTTATTTATTTATTTATTCATTCATTCATACATCATTTATTTATTTATTTATTTATTTATTTATTTATTACGATGGAATTAAGACCATTAGGACTTCTCTGTCACACCACCAGAAATACAAATACAGAGGGAAGAATAAAAGTACAGAAAAATAAAACCACATTAGACACAAATTGAAAATATTATAGTATATTAGTTTTCTAATGCAGTGATTGAAACAAGCAATTAAACATCTAAAGCCAAGTAGGGTGACTGATTGTACAAATAATATGAAGAGAAACAAAGCTGACAATTATTTCGAATGTAAGTAAAAATCTGGAGTAATACGAAAAACTTTACACATTAAAGTGTCCTAAATTTCTTAATAATATAACAGTATCAAGCTATATGAACATATATACAAACATATTATTCACGTCATAATATACGTCAACATCGATATGAAACCATAACCCGTGTCCTAGCAATAATCAGACAATACTGAGTCTGGATACAATAAGTTTATTAACAAAACGCCACGCGCTTTGTTGACGTGTTACTCTGGATACAGGAACATGAATACGAAATTGTGACATTGGATTACATGCTTTAAAATATGTACGTCACTGAAACTACGTTAATACTTTCTAATGCTGTGCTTATATGTAAGTATTTCTGTTTCGGACATCTTTAAGGATAACTGCGTTAATGTTTTGATAGGAGAAATTTCCTGCGAGACAAAAATTAAGCAGAAATGCCGAAGAATATTTATACAAACAGCATTACTTTTTCGCGTCACAAGTCGTAACCATTTGATTCATACCACCGCATATAAGTGATCTATATTCATTTCCCCATGCATTTGCATCCAAGCAATCATATGCCTCTTAGGTTTTCAGTCGATTGAGATTGGTTTAGTTTTCTTTTCGATCCGAACCGGTCGACATCTCTCGCTCCCTCCAGCTTTGCCAGACAGGTTCCTCAATGTGTAAGCTGCTTATTCTTTTGGATTGCTTTTATTCTGAATTCTAAATTGCTTAGAATTCCTGCAACTGACATGTTTTCTACATGCCAGATTTTAACATTACAATAAGTTTGTGCATTCTTTAATGTTTTACATTTTGTCATTTAGTGACATGAGACTTCCTAGTGTACACTTCAGGTAATAATAATAATAATAATAATAATAATAATAATAATAATAATAAATTTAGCCCGTACACATCCCGTAAGGGCAAGGGCCTCCTATTGTCACAGGGAATTGCTCATAAGTAGACTCCTAAGGTGAGCGAGTCCTTGGAAGCTTGGTCATATTACTCATATTTCTTCGTTTCACTGTTCCTGACTTCCCTCTTCGATCATTTCTACCATACTCATCTCCCACACTTCCCCATATCACTTCACGATAATTACACTCACATAGTTTTCTCTAATTGTTATTGATTTATTCAGTTTCTTTTTATGTCCAATAAAAATTTATCTTATTTTATCTCGTTATTTCTAGCTTCGGACGTTTGTACTAGAGGCCTACCGATTGAGAGAGATTAATTACACATTACATCAACTACAGAGGTTCAACTGTTCAAGATTATACTTGGGATCTTAAGGTAATTGTTTGTTTTGTTCCTTAAGCATTCATTTAACACTTCAAAAATATTGATTAATTCAGTTTCTCTTTATGACCAATAAAAATTTATCTTATTTTATCTCGTTATTTCTAGCTTCGGACGTTTGTACTAGAGGCCTACCGATTGAGAGAGACCAATTACACATTACATCAACTGCAGAGGTTCAAGTGTTCAAAATTATACTTGGGATCTTAAGGTAATTGTTTGTTTTGTTCCTTAAGCATTCATTTAACACTTCAAAAATATTGATTAATTCAGTTTCTTTTTATGTCCAATAAAAATTTATCTTATTTTATCTCGTTATTTCTAGCTTCGGACGTTTGTACTAGAGGCCTACCGATTGAGAGAGACCAATTACACATAACATCAACTGCAGAGGTTCAACTGTTCCAGATTATACTTGGGATCTTAAGGTAATTGTTTGTTTTGTTCCTTAAGCATGCATTAAACACTTCAAAAATATTTATTAATACAATTTCTTTTTATGTCCAATAAAAATTTATCTTATTTTATCTCGTTATTTCTAGCTTCGGACGTTTGTACTAGAGGCCTACCGATTGAGAGAGACCAATTACACATAACATCAACTGCAGAGGTTCAACTGTTCCAGATTATACTTGGGATCTTAAGGTAATTGTTTGTTTTGTTCCTTAAGCATGCATTAAACACTTCAAAAATATTTATTAATACAATTTCTTTTTATGTCAATAAAAATTTATCTTATTTTATCTCGTTATTTCTAGCTTCGGACGTTTGTACTAGAGGCCTACCGATTGAGAGAGACCAATTACACATAACATCAACTGCAGAGGTTCAACTGTTCCAGATTATACTTGGGATCTTAAGGTAATTGTTTGTTTTGTTCCTTAAGCATGCATTAAACACTTCAAAAATATTTATTAATACAATTTCTTTTTGTCCATGTCCAATAAAAATTTATCTTATTTTATCTCGTTATTTCTAGCTTCGGACGTTTGTACTAGAGGCCTACCGATTGAGAGAGACCAATTACACATAACATCAACTACAGAGGTTCAATTGTTCCAGATTATACTTGGGATCTTAAGGTAATTGTTTGTTTTGTTCCTTAAGCATGCATTAAACACTTCAAAAATATTTATTAATACAATTTCTTTTTATGACCAATAAAAATTTATCTTATTTTATCTCGTTATTTCTAGATTCGGACGTTTGTACTAGAGGCCTACCGATTGAGAGAGACCAATTACACATTACATCAACTGCAGAGGTTCAAGTGTTCAAGATTATACTTAGGATCTTAATGTAATTGTTTGTTTTGTTCCTTAAGCATGCATTAAACACTTCAAAATATTTATTAATACAATTTCTTTTTATGTCCAATAAAAATTTATCTTATTTTATCTCGTTATTTCTAGCTTCGGACGTTTGTACTAGAGGCCTACCGATTGAGAGAGACTAATTACACATTACATCAACTACAGAGGTTCAATTGTTCCAGATTATACTTGGGATCTTAAGGTAATTGTTTGTTTTGTTCCTTAAGCATTCATTTAACACTTCAAAAATATTGATTAATTCAGTTTCTTTTTATCTATACTAATAATAAATCTGTAGCCGAAATTTGTCTCGTAATTTTCGATTTTCCAAAAATAATTGGTCCTAACATATATAATTAACCACCCTGAAACCGAAAATCGCTTTTTGAAATTTTTGTTTTTATGTGTGTCTGTCTGTCTGTATGTTTGTTACATTTCACGCGATAATGGCTGAACGGATTTCGATGAAAATTGGAATATAAATTAAGTTCGTTGTAACTTAGATTTTAGGCTATATGGCATTCAAAATGCATTATTTAAAGGGGTTTATAAGGGGGCCTGAATTAAATAAATCGAAATATCTTGCTTATTATTGATTTTTGTGAAAAATGTTACATAACAAACGTTTCTTTAAAAATGATTTCTGATAAGTTTTATTCTTTGAAAAATTTTGATAGGACTGATATTTAATGAGATAAATGAGTTTTAAAATTAAAATGACTGCCATCTAAGGCGGTGTATTGAAATAAAAAACAAATGACTTCGTATATAAGGGGCCTTGGACACAACAATCGAAAGCTATGAAAGATAGCCTACAGATAATGTTTCTGTGTTTTATGAAGTAATATCCGAAGCTAAATTAACCGATTTGTATAATTAATTATTATTTCATCATTGGAAAGTGTAGTTTCTCTGGATGGACATAATGCTATAATGTTATTACAGTAACTTGTGAGTGAATTGAGGACAGGTAAGATTAGCGCACGGGTATGGCTAGTGTCCAATAAAAATTTATCTTATTTTATCTCGTTATTTCTAGTTAATGACGTTTGTACTAGAGGCATACTCTCTGAAAGAGACTAATACAATAAACTAACTACATGGGTTCAAGTGTTCAAGATTATACTTGGGATCTTAAAGTAATTGTTTGTTTTGTTCCTTAAGCAATCATTTAACGCTTCAAACATATTGATTAATTCAGTTTATTTTTATGTCCACTAACACTTCATCGAGAACTATGAAGTTTGCCAGAGTTTTAGAGTACTCTAAAATGCTTATTTGAGTCTTTAGTGTATATTTCTTACTTACTTACTTACAAATGGCTTTTAAGGAACCCGAAGGTTCATTGCCGCCCTCACATAAGCCCGCCATCGGTCCCTATCCTGTGCAAGATTAATCCAGTCTCTATCATCATACCCCACCTCCCTCAAATCCATTTTAATATTATCTTCCCATCTACGTCTCGGCCTCCCTAAAGGTCTTTTTCCCTCCGGTCTCCCAACTAACTATCTATATGCATTTCTGGATTCGCCCATACGTGCTACATGCCCTGCCCATCTCAAACGTCTGGATTTTAAGTTCCTAATTATGTTAGGTGAAGAATACAATGCGTGCAGTTCTGTGTTGTGTAACTTTCTCCATTCTCCTGTAACTTCATCCCGCTTAGCCCCAAATATTTTCCTAAGCACCTTATTCTCAAACACCCTTAACCTATGTTCCTCTCTCAGAGTGAGAGTCCAAGTTTCACAACCATACAGAAGAACCGGTAATATAACTGTTTTATAAATTCTAACTTTCAGATTTTTGGACAGCAGACTGGATGATAAAAGCTTCTCAACCGAATAATAACACGCATTTCCCATATTTATTCTGCGTTTAATTTCCTCCCGACTGTCATTTATATTTGTTACTGTTGCTCCAAGATATTTGAATTTTTCCACCTCTTCGAAGGATAAATTTCCAATTTTTATATTTCCATTTCGTACAATATTCTGGTCACGAGTGTATATTTCTATATAAAAAAATTGAATTAAAAAAATGTGTACTAGTACTTACAAGAATAAAAGAGAGGATTTCAACAATGAATATTCTTGTAGGATTACATGATATTCGCTTTACAGTTCAGGAAAACTTTTGAAAAAAATAAGATTGGAAAGTGGGACTGTTCGATATAGGCTTAATTATGTCCAACAATTTCAATTACGGTTTCTGATGTTAAGCCATGGAACTAAGAGAAAGTATCTATGTCAGCTCCAAGCCTTACTGACTATTTGTCTCACTAAGATTTCCGCCGATCCATTATAGGGACATTGGAGTATTTTGAAGACGTATCCTAATAGCTACCACATGAGAGGCAATTTTACAAAGTTTAAAATGTAAGATACATCCAGTTGTCTCGTTTTCAAAGTTCTAAGACAAATATTGGGGATTTGTAGCCACATAAGCGCGACCAGGAAATCCAGTTCTAATTCGATGGTGAATCCATTCAAATATTATATTTTCTATACTTTCAAGAGCTACGGAACACTCAAACTTGGTCGAAATATAAATAAGAGACTGCTGATTCATTTCTTCACACAAGAAAAGAAAAAAAAAAACGAGAATGCGAATTTTTTTATCTAAAATGACCAAAATTTTACTCTTCTCCTCCATTATACAGTTTTTCAACACTAAAATAATGTTCAAATGTGTATTATTTTCATCAGAAAATCTCATAAATCTTATCACTTGACTTAAAAAGTAACGAAGAATAATTATTTTCAGGTTCCGTCTGCCAGTGGCTGAAAAATCTTTACAAATAATTACGTAGATCCACCTATGATAGATTCGCAACACTGACTTAAATCGCGTAAACTCTGAAGATATGCCCCGTAATGGCGTGGAGGGGATTGCTATAAATTCCTTTTGCTATCACAGAGCCTCATGCTATTTTCCTTTCCCCGCAATCCCAACTGTAAAGCCGTGAATATCCAAGAGGAAAGCCTAAAATTTCCTCACCTGTAGATCCTCATCATCCTGTCCGAAGACATATGTTTTTGGCACGCAGAGGGACGTAAGTGAGATGAAGAAGAGGTACGGCAGTACAGGGCGGAAGAGGAATCAAGAAGAGGAGGGGCAACAAACGGGCGAAAGAAAGATCAAGTAGAGGAGCGGCGGCAAAGGGACTGAAGAGAAGCCTAGCAGAGGAGTGCCGACATAGGGGTGAAAAAGAATCGAGCAGAGAAGTGGCTGCGAAGCGGCGAAAGAGATTAAGCTGCGAAGTGGCGGCAAAGGTGGGGGGGGGGAAGAGGTCAAGCTGCGAAGTGGCGGAAAAGGGGCGAAAGAGATCAAACTGCGAAATGGCGGCAAAGGGACGCAAGAGATCAAGCTGCGAAATGGCGGCAAAGGGGCGATAGAGATGAAGCTGCGAAGTGGCGGCAAAAGGGCGAAAGAGATGAAGCTGCGAAGGGCGGCAAAAGGGCGAAAGAGATGAAGCTGCGAAGTGGCGGCAAAGAGGTGAAAGAGATGAAGGTGCGAAGTGGCGGCAAAGGGCGAAAGATATCAAGCTGCGAAGTGGCGGCAAAGGGGCGAAAGAGATGAAGTTGCGAAGTAGCGGCAAAGGGCGAATGAGATGAAGCTGCAAAGTGGCGGCAAAGAGGCGAAAGAGATCAAGCTGCGAAGTGGCGGCAAAGGGGCGCAAGAGATCAAGCTGAGATGTGGCGGCGAAAGGGCGTAAGAGATCAAGCTGCGAAGTGGCGGCAAAGGGGCGAAAGAGATGAAGCTGCGAAGTGGCGGCAAAGGGCGATAGAGATGAAGCTGCGAAGTGGCGGCAAAGGGGCGATAGAGATGAAGCTGCGAAGTGGCGGCAAAGGAGCGAAAGAGATGAAGCTGCGAAGTGGCGGCAAAGAGGCGAAAGAGGTGAAGCTGCGAAGTGGCGCAAAGGGCGTAAGAGATCAAGCTGCGAAGTGGCGTAAAGGGCGTATGAGATCAAGCTGAGAAGTGGTGGCAAAAGGACGTAAGAGATCAAGGTGAGAAGTGGCGCAAAGGGCGTATGAGTTCAACCTGAGAAGTGGCGCAAAGGGCGTCAGAGATCAAGATGAGATGTGGCGGCGAAAGGGCGTAAGAGATCAAGCTGCGAAGTGGCGCAAAGGGCGTATGAGATCAAGGTGAGAACTGGCGGCAAAGGGCGTATGAGTTCAACCTGAGAAGTGGCGGCAAAGGGCATATGAGATCAAGCTGAGATGTGGCGGCAAAAGGACGTAAGAGATCAAGGTGAGAAGTGGCGGCAAAGGGCGTATGAGTTTACCTGAGAAGTGGCGCAAAGGGCGTAAGAGATCAAGCTGAGATGTGGCGGCGAAAGGACGTAAGAGATCAAGGTGAGAAGTGGCGGCAAAGGGCGTATGAGATCAAGCTGAGATGTGGCGGCGAAAGGGCGTAAGAGATCAA
This sequence comes from Periplaneta americana, assembly GCA_025594305.2. Lineage (NCBI taxonomy): Eukaryota > Metazoa > Arthropoda > Insecta > Blattodea > Blattidae > Periplaneta > Periplaneta americana. The sequence goes on along the minus strand of JAJSOF020000011.1, from coordinate 130,024,786 downwards.
GCTGAGAAGTGGCGCAAAGGGCGTATGAGATGAAGCTGAGATGTGGCGGCGAAAGGGCGTAAGAGATCAAGGTGAGAAGTGGCGGCAAAAGGGCGTATGAGAACAAGCTGAGAAGTGGCGGCAAAAGGACGTAAGAGATCAAGGTGAGAAGTGGCGGCAAAGGGCGTATGAGATCAAGCTGAGATGTGGCGGCGAAAGGGCGTAAGAGATCAAGCTGAGAAGTGGCGCAAAGGGCGTATGAGATGAAGCTGAGATGTGGCGGCGAAAGGGCGTAAGAGATCAAGGTGAGAAGTGGCGGCAAAAGGGCGTATGAGAAGAAGCTGAGAAGTGGTGGCAAAAGGACGTAAGAGATCAAGGTGAGAAGTGGCGGCAAAGGGCGTATGAGATCAAGGTGAGAAGAGGCGGCAAAGGACGTAAGAGATCAATGTGAGAAGTGGCGGCAAAGGGCGTATGAGATCAAGGTGAGAAGAGGAGGCAAAGGGCGTAAGAGATCAAGGTGAGAAGTGGCGGCAAAGGGCGTATGAGATCAAGCTGAGATGTGGCGGCGAAAGGGCGTAAGAGATCAAGGTGAGAAGTGGCGGCAAAGGGCGTATGAGATCAAGCTGAGAAGTGGCGGCAAAAGGACATAAGAGATCAAGGTGAGAAGTGGCGGCAAAGGGCGTATGAGATCAAGGTGAGAAGAGGCGGCAAAAGGACGTAAGAGATTAAGGTGAGAAGTGGCGGCAAAGGGCGTATGAGATCAAGCTGAGATGTGGCGTCGAAAGGGCGTAAGATATCAAGGATAGAAGTGGCGGCAAAGGGCTTATGAGATCAAACTGAGAAGTGGCGGCAAAGGACGTAAGAGATCAAGGTGAGAAGTGGCAACAAAGGGCGTATGAGATCAAGGTGAGAAGAGGCGGCAAAGGACGTAAGAGATCAAGGTGAGAAGTGGCGGCAAAGGGCGTATGAGATCAAGGTGAGAAGGGGCAGCAAAAGGGCGTAAGAGATCAAGGTGAAAGTGGCGGCAAAGGGCGTATGAGATCAAGTTGAGAAGTGGCGGCAAAAGGACGTAAGAGATCAAGGTGAGAAGTGGCGGCAAAGGGCGTATGAGTTCAACCTGAGAAGTGGCGCAAAGGGCGTAAGAGATCAAGCTGAGATGTGGCGGCGAAAGGGCGTAAGAGATCAAGCTGCGAAGTGGCGCAAAGGGCGTATGAGATCAAGGTGAGAAGTGGCGGCAAAGGCGCGAAAGAGATCAAACTGAGAAGTGGTGACAAAGGGAGACAACAAGGAAGGAGTGGTGACAAAGGGGCAAAAGAAGATGGAGGAAGAAACATGAAAACATTGAGAATAAGAGGGAGGAAAATTATAGAAAGTGGAAGATGATCAAGAGAAAAAAATAAACTGATTAAATTGGAACATGACAGAAGAAAATGGAGTAAGAATTTGGTAAAGAGGTAAAGGAAGGAAGGGAATATAATTTTGAAAAATTGTGAAATGTAAATCACATAATAAGGCAGCTAAGCTGTAAGGCCGATAGGTGTGGCTACATTTTGTGTAGTGTAGGAACTAAAATCCATCACCTTTGCTATTTTTGAGTGAATGCCAGTATTGAGAAATTAATAAAGCAATATTAATCACAACTAACTGTGTCTTTTCTAACAAGTGAGAAATGTGAATCAATTTCTACGGATTTCTGATTCAGTCAGTAGCGTTTCTGTGCATAGATCCAGAAGATAAGAGTTCATTGGCCAATAGGACGAACTTTTCTTTGACAGGACTGGATGTACCCTTTGTACCGAGTTTTATATATCGTGTTCAGCTGTATTGTTGTGCCATGCTGACGATAGTACCTCATTCAAAATTTCAAGGAAATTACGAATTCAGCTCTGAAGGAGGCTGATTATGTATATCTTGATACATACTATTGCGAGTCGAAAGCGAATACATTCATTAACATCATTCACAGATACGTTACTTAGTATTTTACCGGCTGCTTCAGAGGAATAAAGTTAAATACGGATGTTCTGACCAATTAGGAGCTTTATCTTATGTTAGTAGTCTATCTATTTCAATTGAACCCTCACAAGTATTAACATTGTAACTCACTTTGTTCCATTTTCAGGAGAAGCAAATGAAGTTTTAAAATGATCATGTAAATCAGTGTATACAGATAGTAACAATAAGATTTTACATAAGATTGGGAAGGTATAGACCTACAATGATAGTACTGGAAGAAAAAGAAACAATTTAAGACCATATTAACTAGCATAACTCAAAACCATAAAAATTGAGTTACAATGTTAGTATTTGGGAGGGTCGATATATAAACCTAATAAGTAGAGAGCGGAATTTTAGGCCCAAAAAGTGGCATTTTAGGCGCCTGAAATAGGCTCTTGAAGTCTTTATTAGGCTCTATAAAATAAAAAATAGGCTTTTTTGTTAAAGAATGTCACTAATATGAGTGTTTTTCATTCACATTTCCATAGTTTGCTTCACAGTAGATGATCAGCACCTATTGTGGCTATTGTGTTGCTCACTGCTGTACTTACAAATGGTGAGAAAAAAGGAAGGGGCAGTCATCTGTCTTAGAATGTAAGAGAACGCTTATTCGGGTACAACCCTGCGAGTTTGTGTTAAATTGCTGACAGACAGAGGAAGATATAATAATAATAATAATAATAATAATAATAATAATAATAATAATAATAATAATTTGTCCCGCAGAATTACCTTTACATGCCAGTAAATCCACTGACATGAGCCTGTCGCGTTTAAGCATAGTTAAATGCCATTGACCTGGGCCGGAATCGGGATCGAACCCGCAACCTCGAGGACAAAAGGCCAGTGCTATATTGACTACGCTACCCAGGCCAATTGAAAGTTGGAATTTTAGGATTGAAAAATTGTAAGAATGAGAAGGGATGACCCGGAGGTACTTCTCTATTCTGTTCTTCACTGCTAGGAAGGAGTTATCCATCTTGGAATGTACAGGATGTTAAGAAAACCAATAAATAGTTACGAAAAATTATGCAAAAATAAAAACTAAAAAATAGGCACTAACTTTGAAATAGGCATTTTAGGCACTATGAAACGCCTTTATTTATACCTATATATCCATGAAAAATGTAAATATTAAATCTCGAGCCTGTATGTAGCAAGGAAGAAAATAGGTTTTTGCCTAAGTTGCGCTCTCTACTAATAAGTAAACATATTGAGGTAAATAAAGCGGTTCATATGTTGCTAGGCATTTAATATGAACTAAGATAAATTCTTACAGATTAGCTGTATATAAAGTATAGCACATACGTTACAAGGTTAGCACACTCAGTTTCTGATTAATATAGTGAAGTATTGGATTACCTTGGTAACAGATTTGCGCTCGCAGTGTGTTTCGTTTAGCTCACGCTAACCGATTCTTAGGCTGATTGAGGCTGTTGATCTCTGTGACAAAATTTAATCGTACTATTGCTTCACCAACATTCTCCACCCTATCCCAACCCCACTTACAATAAATTCAGGCCTGCATATTACGGTACAAGGTATTAATTATTCTTAAAGGAAGAAATACTAAGCGACTGGAGTTTAATTTGCTGACAGAAGAGTTCCGGAGTGAACACTTCAGTTTCAATGGGTTAAATATCAGTTATCTACGCCATTCTAAAATCACAGCAGCTAAACGATGTTTCATACAGAAAAAATTAAATACAAAATAAAAAATGTGTAAGTATTTCTCAAGAAGACTCTAGAGGACTCAAAACAGAACTTCCTGCTTTTCAAATTTCGTTCCTGCTACACGATCACTGTTCTATTACGACTCGTGTATAACATTATGTTTTGGATAATATTTTGTTTGAAAAAGTCAGAATATATCATTTTAAGGCATTCTTAGAAAAAAATATACTAAAGAAAACTTCTTTGTGCAATAACACTGCGTAAATATCATTTTGTGCCCTACTATGCCAGGTAAGAAAATAATATGGGTTTCTGTCAGAAAGAAACAATGTATATAACTGGGAGTTTCGGAAGTCATGTTACGATGGCACAGCACCGGTACACCTGGATGCCACATTTCCTGGTCGCTGGATTGGAAGGGAGGACCTATTCCACGACCTTCGAGGTCACCCGACCTGAATACACTTGATTATTTCGTATGGGGATCTTTAAAACCTCTTGTGTACAGTATGAGACCGCAGTGTACACTGACATGGAATTAGTTTTTGGGGTTTTAGTCGCATTTGATGTGCTTCGAAACACGCCAAGGATTTGAAAGAGTGCGGCAGAATCTCGCACGCCGATGTCATGCTTGCATTGAGGTTGGTGGCCGTCATTTTGAGCAACTTCTGTGAAGTAAAATGGTACGTTAATTCACATTTGTCAATGATATGGTAAGTAATAACTGCAAATTCCGACTGAAGTGAACGGGATTTGGAGTCGGGATTCAGAAGGAATGCAGACGTGGCTATCTAGCAGAACTGCTAAGAATAATTTTACATGTAACTTAATCCATTCTGAGAGTCCAAACATAGATTCATATTTTAGTATGTATAGTGTTTTAACTCTGAAAATGAACAATAATATAACTGGGAAGGAGGGAGTTTGGTTCGATGACGAGCAAAATGTCGCCAGGATTCCCATCTCATCTGTAGCCTATCCCATTGTAACTACGGTACACACCATTTTATAATTTTGTAGCGAACAAGGATAACGCGAAGAAACTTAAAATATATTTCGCATTAAGATTCTTTTCGTCCGACGAAGGTTCTTTAGCTTGCAAAGAGACCAAGACTGTTTTCATAAACTTACTTACTTACAAATGCCTTTTAAGGAACCCGGAGGTTCATTTCCCCTTCTCATAAGCTCGCCATCGGTGCCTATCCCGTGCAAGATTAAGTCAGTCTCTATAATCATATCTCACCTCCCTCAAATCCATTTTAATATTATCCTCCCATTTACGTTTCAGCTTCCCCAAAGGTCTTTTCACCTCCGGTTTTCATAAACTGGTATTTCTTTTGGTAGAAACGAAGAAATAACCCGTAACCCGTAAATAAATTAAGAAAATAGTGAAAACTTCTATTCTGTACTTTTACGACTTTATCCCAATTAGAATTGATAAATGTAATGGAAATTAATAGGGTTTAACTCGTTCGTGCTAACTTTTATATCGATGGCCCAGAACCAGACTATTCGAAGTCCATTTTACTATTTTTTTTTTTTCAGGAGAGCAATTTTAGCTCCTGACATTCAAAGCTTCATGAAACAATTTCGAATAGCTTCATAGGAATCTTATGGGGAGGAATATTTACAATTCTCTTTGATTCATATATGCAGACAAGAACTGGAACACAATGAAACACAGATTTCTTATAAAAAGTTCTCAGCCATCGATATAGGCTACAGGGTTTCATTTCAAATCTTCCAGTATAAATAACTATTTATTTCTATCAAATTTAATTTAAACAAAAACACGCCAATTTAGATATTTAGACGAAGTTTAAAATCGGTGTCAATTGCATTTTAAGTTTCACTTCCACACCTTCTTTTGAACTTTCAAGCAGTGGCGGAAGGCCATTCTGTCAAGTGGGGCACAACCTTAATGATGAACCCTGAAAATTAAAAACATATAAAACCAATTTATGTGCACTAACCTTTCTAATTTTTGTAGATGAGCTCCATTTTTCGGTTCTTTCTGCGAGCAAAAACCTCTATAACTCTATTGAAGTTCGAATAGAATGTACCATCTTTGTCTCAATTGAAAGCACTGCTACGCCCAGAGGAAAGTTAAATGGAATTCTAAGTGTAATTCACAGAAATGTGCTGATTCTCACTCGTTCGTACTCACAGATCACGCAACTGCCTGCCTTCTTACTACCGCAGCGCTAGACTTGGCGAAACTCAGTTGAAAACTGTAGTGTGCACTGAAGGCGGCAAAACGCCCGCCAAGATTCTCTGTTGTCAGTGACAAAGCTTTTGAGAACTACCAACTTCATGTATTGTAATGTAAACTTTCTTTTTGGATACGATGGAAGCATAAAAGTTTACAGGAAGCATTAACAACATAACTGTGACAAATCAATATATATACATACACACGTGATTTATAGAATGAGTCGAGCTTCTAAATTAGTAAACTTACATTTAACGTTTTTCATGTCAAGTTTAGCTGTAAAATGTCGTCTGCTATACAGCAAGTATCAACACCCCTAAAAATGGCACGCAGCTAATTGGACTGTTCCTAAACTAAAGAGGCTTGGTGGGCACGGCAAATACAGTGCCCAAAGCACACGGTCTGAGGCAAAGAGCTCCGCCTTCCTACAACTCGCACCCCCATCCCTTCCTCGTCCATCGCTGGGCACGAGAAGAGAGAGCCCATTTTATTACCTGTTCAGAAAACTTGGGTTTCGTAGACTACTACAGATTCTGAAAATATTAGTAGCAATGAAAATGTGAAACTCTTTAAGTTATTATTTCGTAATGCAATTAAATTGTATTATAATATAGTTATAATACGATAATAAAAAATATTGGGAGGGCACGTGCCCATGTACCCCTTAATAAAAGCCGCCCCTGCTTTCAAGTGGCTTCCCTATACTACGATAATTAAATCTGAAGGAATATTCAATGGTTTATACATCTCATTCATTTGGTCTCACATTCTTTTTGTTTTCTATCGTCGCCTGACAATCTGTATTGTTGTTATTGTCGTTTAGAGCTGAAGAGTATAAAAAATTGCAAATACTTTTTGTTGATTATAGGTTATTTCAGGTAGTAACACAAAGTAATATTAAAGAACATTATGGTTGCTTATTATAAACTTACTCTTAAGATTTAAAACGGATAGAGGATAATAAAAACCTAACTTTGAATTTACGTTATTTATTTATGGTTTTAGATACTATGGCAGTGCTATGTACAGGAGTTCCGAAATAGGCTGTATTACTGTCTACTCAAAAATGGAGCATATTTTGAGCATTTAATTTGCTAAATTTATAATTTCATTCATTATTTTTCTTTTTAATTCACAGACCCAAATTTTACCAAACGCTGAAACACATTGCACTTGTCTTTGGACATCCATTTTGTATTATTAATTCTGACAAGAAAAAATACTTGCATGTGTTCGACTGTTACTTTCTTTTGTTTCCTTTAGTACCTCAAATTTACAGACGAAAAACTCTGTGATCTCAAATTTTCCAGTACGTACTACAACAATACACACGCGCGCTATTATTTACATTCCTTTAAGACATTTACGTTCCTAGTATTCAAGAGAATAGCCTAAAGCGGACAAGTCATGAAGAAAGTAGACAATAAAGATTGTTTCCTTAAAAATATTCGCATAGTTCATCAACTTTGAATGGTACTAACAACACAAGCCTTCATTTCAAATGTCACGTCAGCGTAACCTTCAGGTTGTGTACAGAAAACAACACGCCACACAGAAGACAAGGTTTGTGTGATTCTTAGCTTTGTCTTACTACCGGTTCAGCACAATGGTATTCAGCCTAGGCTCGTAAAAAAACTCCTATTCTTAGAAATGATGAAACAATGGCTTAGAAATTAAAATACATAATTTATAATAAAACTAAGAAAAATACTCCCAACGATGTTTGCTATATCTTGTGAACATGTTAATATTCTCATTCATATTTTGAGAGTCCACTATTTGCTACAGTAACTGTTGGAATTTGTCATATATCAGGAAACATCGACATTCAAGTAGCGTTCGAAGTTATTTTACGGATGACAGACATTTGATACAATAACTGTAGGAATTGGTTAAACATAAAGATAATTAGAAATTCAAGCAGCGTTTGAAGTCATTTTAGGGATGACAGACATTTGATATAATAACTGTAGGAATTGGTCAAACATAAAGATAATTAGAATTCAAGCAACGTTTGAAGTTATTTTACGGATGACAGACATTTGATACAATAACTGTAGGAATTGGTCAAACATAAAGATAATTAGAAATTCAAGCAGCGTTTGAAGTCATTTTACGGATGACAGACATTTGTAGGGTTCAGAACCATAGTGGGCCAAGTGCCATTTACTAAAAACGGAGAAAGCAAGAGTTAAATTTAAGTGAATACCATAGTTTAATTAAGATTGACATATAATTTAGTTTTGATGTGCATACTTTATATTATTTGCTATATGTTTCATTAAATTATTGTATTTACTTAAATTTGACCCTTATTTTCTCCGTTTTTAATATATGGCGCTTGTCCCACTATGGCTCTGAACCCTTCATTTGATACAGTAACTGTAGGTTTGGTCAAACAGAAAAGATATAGAAATTCAAGCCGCGTTTGAAGTCTTTTACGGATGACAGACATTTGTAGGGTTCAGACCCATAGTGGGCCAAGTGCCATTTACTAAAAACGGAGAAAGCAAGAGTTAAATTTAAGTGAATACCATAGTTTAATGAAGACTGACATATCATTTAGTTCTGATGTGAATACTTTATATTACTTGCTGTATGTTTCATTAAATTATGGTATTTACTTAACTTCGACCCTTATTTTCTCCGTTTTAATATATGGCGCTTGGCCCACTATGGCTCTGAACCCTTCATTTATTTCTACAATAACTGTAGGAATTCGTCAAACAAAAGATAATTAGAAATTCAAGCAGCGTTTGAAGTCATTTTACCGATAACAGACATTTGATACAATAACTGTAGAAAATGGTCAAACATAAAGATAATTAGAAATTCAAGCAGCGTTTGAAGTCATTTTACGGATGACAGACATTTGATACAATAACTGTAGAAATTGGTCAAACATAAAATAATTAGAAATTCAAGCAGCGTTTGAAGTCATTTCATGAAAAAAATAGAATAATAGACATTCTGTAACAATGCAAAGCAGTGAGTTAGGAATGTGTAAAAAAATAAAGTGATTTAAAGACATGTCATGGTTGGGTCGCCCTTACACCGCGAGAATTGAAATAGGGTAGTGGGTAATATTTGTGTACGTGTTTGAAAAAGACACGTATGGTGCTAGTAATTATTTGACATTTTTGGACTCCCTTCAATAAGTCACAGTTGATTTAAATGCTTCACACACTGTTACCACGCATTATTCTTCAGTTCTTAGTAACGCATCAAACGGCAGATTTGCATTCCCTTGCCTTCCTGGTGGATTTTCTATATGCTGCAGCGATGCCGTGCAAAGGAGCCAGACAATATCGTTTATACAACAGGATGCTTACATGCCTCCCTCCCTCAGAGCTAATGAATTCGCCCTCCCCTCTCCATGTCCGTTCACATTGACAACATTAAGAAAGAGCAGTTGTGAGCAAAGCGGTCGCAGAATACAGTTGCAATGTTTTCGAAGGAGGAAAAGAGAAGCTGGCTGAAAATGCAATGTGCTAGAGGTCGCACGGTATAGGGAAGACCAGGTAACTTGATACCCTAAGGGTGAAACCTAACCATTTTTCCCCCATTACTACAAATGCTAGTGGATTATGGTGATTTTCTAGTTTGAAGGTTGAATTTTCTTTTGCCAACTTCGTTTCGAATTTCGATACTGACAAATACTATAAATGGTAGTGATTTTGTAACCGGTATGTTGGCAGCTGAGGCAAATATCGACAATATTTGCCGGTACTGGAAATTCCATGAAATTAAAATTGTACTAGATTTCTCGGCCGGTTACTGGAAGATAGTGAAATTCGAACTTATTAATAATTAATTAATATTAGTATTAATATTAATACATAATAGTTATGTTATGTGTTGCGTTGTGGTTATAATTCAAGAATAGTCAGATAAGTACGAATGAATATAATATACTTGGGCGTGATAATGCACGTGGGTAATGGATAGAAATATTATCAAATTTTAATGAATTTCTTTCGTGTTTAGATTTTTATTACTATGTCAAAAAAAAATGAAATAGTGTTGCAGTGACTCCTCCAAGGAAGAAAATGTGTGGCATTCAGAGTACGCTTCAGAAATCTGTAGTTCACGTGTATAATGAGTTGAAGAAAGAATATAATGAAGAAGGAATTATGCTAACGGAGACAGCAATTACAACCAGAATAGGACAATTATTAGGAGTAAGTATTCTTAAGCATACATTTCAAAGTGGTATTCAGTTTTAGGAGTTTGCACTAATAATTTCATGATTGTGGTCAAACAAAACAAATTTTAGGTTAGGCCTAATGTTTAATCAAGTCAGTGATTTTCATATTGCCAAACTAAATACATTTAAGATACTGTAATACTGCAGTAGGTGATAGCTTAAATACATTTACAAATTAGACGAACAAGTAATCAAACAGCACGAAAGTAAATTTCCAGTTTTCTCTTTTGGTATTAAATTAACCGTTCAGATCACAATTTACATGCCACATCGGCCGAAGAAAATACAAGTTATATTGTAATTATTAACTTGATATTGCAGCAAATATTACATGAATGTTGGCCTGTTATGGTGCTTAAAAATAATTCAGTTCTATATAATAACTATATAACATACTCTATAAAGCATAGGAACGTTGACTCTGGCTGAATAATTTATTCATGACTGGTCTAAGTAATATTAAATATGGTGTTTCTTCAGAAAAGCTACCCCACCCAAAGTACTTGTTAAGATATAACACTCGAGAGGACGAGGACGCACTACTGGGAAACTAACCATTTCTCTTCGTCCTGGATCTCTCGCATGTTCTATTGGTAATTAGTAACAAGTTTGAGGAGGGACTACAACAATGCATTAGAATATACAGGTAAGTGTCAAAGGATTTTGTGCTGAAATTATTTGTGGCTGTGCACTAAAACCACGTGTTCATCACTATGTAAATATCACAGAAATCAATTAAACAAAAAAAAATTATGCCTTCTTTGGTGTAGCTTTTCTGGAGAATTACCTATATATTAGCCTACTTAAACCTATCGTAGACCCAACCTAACATGTTGATCATTTTCTATTCATATAGCTGTAAATGTTGGTATTATGCATGAATTTTATGATATAACAATTTTTAGAAGTATTATGTTATTGTTTGTTATTACAGCTTGGCTTAACTACAGCCACGAAAAGTGATAAATTCACACAAGGGGACCCCACTCGTGACACCAGGAAAACATAGACTACGTAAACATCCAGTGACTGATGCTGATGATTTACGAAAGATGCATTGCGAGATTTATTTATGACAAGTTACACAAAGGTAGGAAGTTACAGGAATTATTGTGTTGATTTATGCAATGTAATTCTGATATTAGTCATAGGCCTATGTATAAAAATATGGCATAATTTTCATTTACTGTTACAGGGGAAGTACTAACAGCAGCAAAAGTTCTGAACATATGAATGATGATTATGAAACATATTTATTTAGAGTATCCTTATCATCGGTGAAAAAATTTTGAAAGAGATGAAATTTCTATGGAGCAAAGGAGATCCTTATACACATGTATGAGAAAGTGATGTTATTCGTTTTTAAGAGAATATATAAGAAATGTGGAGCGTGAGAACCCTAAACCCGTAGTATTCTTGGATGATACTTGGATTTTTATGAATGGTAAATTTCAATGTATTGTGAGACATTGAGTGATTGAATTTTTTAACAAATATGAAATTGCAATTAATATAGGCTACTAGTAATGAATTCAGGTGGGAACAACATGTTTTGCAATTAATAGTTTCATATTATAACTAGAGGTTAGTTATAAAATTCTTGAACGTTTTCCTGTCTTTAAAATTTTTGTGTCTCTTAGAGTGTCAATGTGAATTGCTTTTCTCTCTCTGTTTTTAAGTATGATCACCCACTTATTCATGAAATAAACCAGGTGAAGTTTCCAGTGACATGAATGGTGTTATTCATAGACCAACAAATGAGGTGGAAGATTAGATGCCGGAACGAAAGGTGGTTATACTCGGTAAGTTACAGTATATTGATTTATATTTTACATAAATTTGGCAAGAGTAATTTTTTAAATCAGGGTACAAAAATATAAAAATTGGTGACTAAATAAAAACGTGGGGAAAGCCTTTCACAAGAGGATCTCATGTCATGTCATGTTATGTTATGTTATGTTTTATTTTCTTTATTTAAATGCTGTGAATTCATGTGACGTAATTATATGCCCAGGTATAATTTTTGTGCAGGTGCTGATTCAATTTTTTCATGCAAGTGAAAGAAAAGTCAGGACTACCATAGTGCTATGAATAGCCCTGTAGTTGAGAAGTGGGTGCAAACACAGTTGTTGACCTGAGAACATTAGGGCAATGCGTTATTGTCATGGATAGTGCTGCATATCATAGCAGACTTGTGAAAAATCAGCCAACAACAAAATGGAGGAAAGAACAGCTACTGGTGATTGCAACTGAATATAATAGATTTGTTGTACTAAATGATAAGAGTTGATGGTGTGAAATCACCTTTTGATATTACATTGCAATATTAATTTCCATACTTTACAGTCATTATTATTATTATTATTATTATTATTATTATTATTATTATTATCTTTACTACTACTACTACTACTACTACTACTACTTATAGATGCTACTTTTTTTTTCTTTCAGGTGAAATTGAATCTACATAAGAATCCTAAAACAACAGAGCCTTGCCAATTACTGTTCTGAAGCGGCCTTGTCTTATGTGTTGTGTCTATATACAATTAATTCTTTCAGTTTTTCCCCTTTAATGTAATGAAGTTGTTGGTTGATTGATACCAAGTGTTCAGCAGTTGATGTCATTTGTTATCTTGCACTCCAATATTTAACCAGATGATTGAAAGCTGTGTAAAGTTAAACAGTCAAGACAATGATCCATATCTTCATTGAGATTTCAGAAATGGCATGGGGAGATTCTGAAATATCAGTTCTTTGTAAATATTTGAGACAATCATGGCCTGTGATAATATGAGTACTGCCACTGTAGATTTTCATAGAAGTTCAGTTATTAAATTAGGTGTATTATTTTTACTATGTATTGTACTATATTTTTGTTTCGCTTAATTGATGAATTATATATGCTGTAAATTGAATAGTAGACTGTAGGTCTATAGCTTAACTGATGAATTGTATGTGCTGTAAATTAAATAGTAGGCTGTATACCACAAGTGATGAATTGTTTATGCTTGTAATGTGAAGTAATTTGCATGATATTTATTATCAGTTTCTGTATATTTCAACTGATTGAATTGTTTATACTTTTAAATTGAATTAACTTGCTTGCTATGTATTATATTTTATAGCTTAAGTGATGAATAATTGTTTAGGTTTGTCAATTTAATAATCTGAGTGCCATGTACTTCATATTTTAGTGGAGCCACCAATGTAGCTTAGTCAGTAGACTCGTTGGCCTGCAAATTCAGAGCTGCACTCGAGGGTAGTTTGGATCCCCATTTGGTCTGATTAGTTGGTTTCTTCTGAGGATTTTCCTCCATCGTGGAGCAGATGTCGGATGGCCTATTGCAATTTTTTTCATTTGCTTTAGAATCATTCCGATTTTTGTTACCACATTGTCATGTACTGATCTTGTTATTCTTTTAACAGTGTGGTAAGATGCAGGTATAGATAACCTTACAGTAATTTTGCTACCTTTCAGCTACCTCATTACCTCCCACTCCATAAAGTTCATGGATCCACGGAAGTACCAGTCGTCGATGTAATTCGACCATTTTGCTAATATTAAAACACTGTAAAATATTGAGATTTCATGCTGTTACGTCCATTACTGCAGCAAGAACATCTGATTTTGAATCTGATAGTATGACAGCCTTCTCAGATTTATGAAGTCGATACTGGAGATTTTGTAAGCTTAAAAGTGTATCTAAATTTTCACTATCAAAATTAGTCAGTGTTTGAAGTTAGTTAGTTAGTTAGTTAGTTAGTGGCGTTTAAAAAGGGCGCGTCAGCTACTATGGCTATTTGCACCCTTATCTAAAATCTTTCACTAAACACAATACAATAACCGGAATGTTTAAAATGCTAAAAAGCGTTGTCACGGTTAAAATGGGGCAAACAAGTGTAAAAGGGAATATACTGGTATTGTACTACAACACCACTACATCTATGGCTTGGTAAACAGGATCCATCTATAAAAATACTGTATGTAGTCACTCACTGACCAGATCATTTATCGTTTCTAATGATTTTTAAATGTCTGGAGAAGTATCACATTTCTTAACATCATCTATTAAAGTTAACTTATATACTATTCATTTGAAATAACTTGGCATTGTGTTTTATTAGTAAAGTTTCCATTAATTGAGCAAGTTTGAGTTCTCCAAGTAGAGTCAAAAAAGTCTGTTGGGATTTTGGCTCAGTTTATTAATATTTGTAGACTGTGATTTTTGTTCTAGACAACCATATTATCTGCAAATGATGAGATTATCATAAGATCTATTTCTTTAGTTAGACCATCGACATTAATATTGGAAAAATGTATTCTGAAAACAACAATGTGGGAAGCCCAGATGAATCTGTCTCTATTTACATATTTGTGACAATGAATCAAATAATCAAGTCACTGACCCAGTGTAACACTTTATCATGGACACCCTAAGTTTGCAATTTCTTAAGTGATTTATATCTACAGAGCCATATGATCCTTGAAAATAAATTAAAATTGTTAAGTTGTTTTGTTTTCTGTTTAAAATATCTTTAATATCTTGACTAAAATTTAAAATCTGTCCATTTGTTGAATGCAATTCTCTAAAGTCAACCCAATAAAATGAAAGTTAGTTACTAGATTCCAGGGACCAATTCAATCTATGAAATCATCTCTTCCATAATTTTGGCTATCATACTAGTAAGTGGTATCTGTCGATAACTCGAAAAGATATTAGTTGAATAATTGCTTTTCAAAATTGATGTTATGATAGATTTTCTCAGACAGATATTGTATTTTAGATGAGATTACAAGATAAAGTAGTGAGTTTGCTTGTTTGCCAACATGTTTAAGAAAATCAGCATGTGTATTGTCTGGACTTGGAGATGTTTTGGGTCTTATGTTATTAAATTAAAATAGTAATATTCAGTTCTTGATTAAATATTGTTATATAAAGTAGATAGTAGATTTAATATTTTCTTTCAGTTTTTTCCTTAATAGTCTGACGTACACAGATAAAACTAACAACCACACCACCTACTAATCTAATAGAAATTAAAATATAATTAAATGTAGAAAAAGTAATTAAAATTACAAATACACGTAATAAAACCATAACCCCTAATTTCAACAATATACTATTTTATTTCCTTTTACAGCTTGTAGATAATTATTAATTGTAGTTATTACTTATTAGCATAATATTTATTGAACTTATTGGCTATTTCACTTCGTTTGAAAGATGTTATTGTGTACAAAAAGCATTTTTGATGATCGTTTCATGCTGTATGTTGTGTATAAATCTATGATTTCTGGCCATCTGTTCTGTGTAATCCATCTTTTGTATAGAATTAATAAAATATTCTTTTGGTAGTAATTATTTTATTAATTGAGTATTTAATTTTCACCAGCTCACATTTCTTGAATCATTTGTTTTTTCTTATTTAAATTTAGGACACAAGAGCCAAAAAGAGACTTCACAGTTATGTATCATACATTTTTTCAATGACAGACGTGGAGTTGCAGAAATAATAAGTTAAGTGTAGCATTATTAAGCGATTTACAAACAAATGAAATCTTTAAAAAGGTATCTAGAAGTGAAATTACTTATGGCTTTTAAGGACCAAAATAATTTTTAAGTTGATTTATTATTATTTCAGTTTTAGCCTAGTTGTATTATCCATTTCCTTACTAATTTCAAAGATAATCAGAAGTTCATTCGAATTCCAACCAAAAGTCAATTGGTTATTAATTTATCTACCTTTAGGAAGTACAGTATATGTACGCTGGAATCTTTGAAGTGAAGTGACAATAATTTAATTGGTCTTGGAACAGATTTGATTCTTGAATATTATATACTATACTTTGTTGTATATTTATGTCTAGTAACCTATTAATGCTAATACTAATAATAATGTAAAGGAATAAAAGAATAGAACATAGCAATACATTTCTCATTATTATTGAAACTATTTAGAATAACCTTCCAACATTAAGGTAAAGTACGGTGAGTAAAGAAGTCATTCAGTACATAGGATCGTGATTTTACTACATGTGGTGATATCTGGTAACAGTTGGCAACACTGACAAGGCGGAAATATTTGCTGTTTGGGAACTGAACTTACGTGATCCTCACTATACGACAGTGACATCAAGGACTGCAAGAGGCTTGCGGTGCGACTGCGTTACCTTACCGAACGGTAGCAAGGTGGGTTAGGATGCCAAAGTGTGTTGGACATGCCTCGATCTGGTCACCCACCAGTAAGTGACGAACAGATACAGACTGTGTCCCGCGTTAGTGGAGACGGATCGGAACTTGACGATTCGTGAGTTAGCGCAAGATACAGGATTGGCTTCTTCGACTATGCTTCACATCCTGAAGGACCGCCTGAAAATGCGGAAGATTGCCTCAAAATGGGTTCCGCATGATATAACGGACATGCAGAAATGGCAGCGATATGGCGCTTCGTACTCTTGCAGCGCTATGAGCGCGAAGGAGAGATCTTCTTACGGCTTATCATTATAATTGATGAGAACTGGGCCAGAGCTTATGAACCTGAGCTGAAACGCCAATCGGACGAGTGGTGTGATCACGGATCACCACGAAAAACAACAGTTCGGCAGACCCTCACCACTGTGAAGGCTATGCTGATTCTTGCCTATGATTGGGATGGTGTGATCTTAAAGCATACCTTTCCCTCTAGGCAGGTCTTTGCGAAAAATCTGCGAGCAGCTCTGAGAAGAAAACGGCGACACTTTATGGATAACCCACCCATCGTTCTGCATGACAATGCTAGGCGCATACAGCAGGAGCAAGTCTAAATTGTTCAATCGCTGGAGCTGGAAGTGCTCTATCACCCGCCATATCCTCCGGATTTAAGTCCCTGCGACTTCGATCTAATCCTAAGATGAAGGACCCACTTCGCGGGATTCGCTTCCTAACTGTTGAAGACGTTTTACAGGCAACCGACCGCTCTATTAGCACCACCAACAGATAGGCAGAGCCAACGGAATCCAATGGCTTCCGCATCGCTGGAACACGTTGTACGCAACGCTGGTGACTACATCGAAGACTTGTAAAACTTAGAACCGTGTAAGTATGCTATGTATAGAGAAAAAAATAGTTGCCAGAAATAAAAATCAACTTATGTAGTTAAATGTTTCTCCATGTGCGAAACCACAAATTCATGCCGATATGTTGATAATAAACCAGTTATTATCACTGTTACAAGTTCTTTGTGTCTGAAACAAATGAAGAATTATTTGTAAAAAAACATTTTTCATTTTCGCAACTGATTGTGAATAAGCACGTAAACGTTAATTACGTAGATATTTAGAGAGTTCATTTCGGTCTTGCGCATATTTTAAGTTATTTGTGGTGAGGAAGACTATGGATATGTAGTTTTTACATGCATGGGAGAATAAAAAAATGTTACAGTAATTGTAGCCTTTTTATTTCTGTAATTAACTGGGTTGATTTAACAAATATGTGTAGACAACTGGGCCTATTTTAAGCCGTAAAACATTCTGATGAAGAAATATGCAATGAAGGCCAAATTAACAATTAATAACAAAACCAAATAGATAACAAATTTCTATTTATTTTCAAGCCTTCAAGTGTTGAATCATAACAATGGAAGAATTTTTTATTAGCAAGTAATAACTAAATCGTATTCTTAGCACACGGCATAGATGCTTAGTTTATTGTGAATGCTCAATTTGTTTGGTAGTTATATTAATTTCGACAATGTTAGTTACTTTATAAAACTCGAAACTGCGTGACTGGAACAAGTAATGTGGTTTGCATTATATTTTGTATTTGAATGTAGGTAATTATGGAGATTGACTACTGCGCGGATTTTTAAATAAAGACTCTTGATTATAGGGTAGTTTTATGAGGTGAAAACAGTGTTTTACTGTTTATTTGTCGGAAATGACGGGAACATGTTTTTTGTGTTTTTTAATTAATTTATTACGATTTATACGGTTGAATTCGGCGGGCTTTGTGGTCATTGGTGGCTAGGTTTGAGTGAGGGTTGTTGTGATTAGCTGCTGGGTGGGGAGTTCGATTTGTCGATCGATTGAAGTATTTGTATTTTGTGTCGACTTCAATCGAAGTGGATCGTGTCTTAAGCGCGGGGTGTAGAAAGAGTAAGATAGAGTTTATTAGAGTGAGAGGAGAAGAATTACGTGAATTCTTAGTTAATCATGGTGTCGATCGATTGAAGATTTATTAGATTGAGGGAAAAAGAATTGCACGAGTCCTTAATTAATCGTGGTGTTATGCGACAGTTGTGCGTGTGGAATTTGTGGAGATATTTAGAAAGTAGATTGAAGAGGAAGTGTTTTAGGTGTCAAAGAAGAGTTAGTGGTTTGAATGGGGAGGTTGTGATTGGTGGAGTTCAATTGATCGATCGATTGCACTATTTGAGGCTCTATCTTTTGTTTTTTTTATTTGGATCTTGGATGGCAGTGGATGGACGTATGATGCAGTGGCAACGTGGTTGTACATCTTGCATATACGAAGGTTAGGTTTGGTTAGTTTAGGTTTTTATTAACTAAGTCCTACCAAGAATAATCATGGTTTGTTATCTGTTAGTTGTGCGTGGGGGAATAGTGTGGATATTTTGAAAGCAGATTGGGAGACGCTATATTCACCACTTCACGTCTAATTGGTAAGCTGCAGAGCTTATTATATTCGCTGGTAATTATGGATTTTGGACTATTTTTTCAAAGTTCCATTTTCGCCTTAGTTTACCGTCGTAAAAACGATAGAAATACTTTCAATTGTCGGAAATGACCTATAATAACGTGTTCTTAGATTAGGTTAGGTTAAGTTAGGTTAGGTTAGGTTATGTTAGGTTAGGTTATGTTAGGTTAGGTTATGTTAGGTTAGGTTGCAGTTCATTTCCGACAAATGAAAATATTTCTGTCGTTTTTGAGACGGTAAAATACTGTGAAAATGGAAGTTTAGAAAAAATTGTCCAAAAGCAGTCAATCTCCATAATCTCTGAATGTATTGCTATATACTACAATATAAAATGAATATCATACACAGAATAAAATACAGCGACACCCGTCTGAGCAAGCTCATGTTCGGGGAAGTTCCTATAAATAATACAGCACTTTTCTATTAGAGTACAATATAACAAAACATTCAAAGGCCACCGGCGTAACTCAGGCCGTAGCGCGTGTGCCTGCTGATCCGAAATTAACCTTCTGCGTGAGTTCGATTCCCGCTTGGGCTAATTGCGGATTTTCTTCGACCTTAAGTCGAATGCCAGATGATATACGACGAATCCTCGGCCTCAATTCGCCAAATATTATCGTCCTATCACAAATTCCATCGACATTAAATAACCCAGTACTTAATACAACGTCGTTAAATAACCAAGTAAAAGAATCAACAAAATTAGAAAATCTAATAAAATAATTACAAAAAAATATTAAGATAAAAATCTGAGAATTAAATCAAGAACAGATTATGTTTGAATGTATAAATCAGAGTGCTGCAGAAAAGCGCTTACAACCGGTTTATATCCGATCGGTTGCAGATCAACAGGCGAGGTTAGACACTCGTTCGAATATCCGGCCATGAACCTGGCTAGACAGAACCACAGAAATAGAGGACAGAATACCAAGCGCATTTCACCATACAGGAACTCTGATGACATTTTGTAACTACACAAATAGAATAATTGAAGGAAATTTACTTTTCCTAATTAAAAAAAGGGGTTAGCTTGAAATTCTTGTCCACACCTGTGGAGTAACTGTTAGCTTGTCTGGCCGCAAAACCAGGTGGCCCGGGTTTGATTCCCGGTCGGGGCAAGTTACCTGGTTCAGGTTTTTTCCGGGGTTTTCCCTCAACCTAATATGAGCAAATGCTGCAACTTTCGGTGCTGGACCCCGAACTCATTTCACCGGCATTACCACCATCTCATTCATACGCTAAATAACCTAAGATGTTGATAAAGCGTCGTAAAATTACCTACTGATTTATTTGAAATTCTTAGGAAAATATTTGGGGTTAAGAAGGATGAAGTTACAGGAGAATGGAGAATGTTATACGACGCAGATGTACGCACTGTATTCTTCACCTGACGTAATTAGGAACATTAAATCCAGACATTTGATATGGGCAGGGCGTGTAGCACGTATGGGCGAATCCAGAAATGCATATAGAGTGTTAGTTGGGAAGCCGAAGGGAAAAGACCTTTGAGGAGGTCGAGACGTAGGGGAAGGTTGCCTATATTGGACCAGTTCTTTTGTTTTTTAATCCCATGCCTTTAATAATGATTAAATTAAATCAAAATATCTTGTAGTACATTCTACATTCTATGTACTTTCATCCTATAGTGCTATATTTTAAATTACACAGTTCCCAATAAATATAAAAGGTAAAACCAAAATCATGGAAATGGTCCAAATTGGGAAACTGTTTGCCTAATTTGGACTCATAGTGTCCCAATTTGGACCTCGCAAAAATACATTACTAATAGTAAACAAATAAGTATAAGAAGGGTATTTATTATAAATATCTTTAATTCACCAAATTTTACGTTAAAAATATATCAGATATTAACATTTGGTGAAAGAAGTTACACAATTCTCTGAACTTTGATGAAAAATTAAAGAAAAACAAGATAAATTAATTACAGAAACACTATTGCATTCAAGCTGATTGTTACACTCAGAATATTTATCTTGGCACTGAATTAGTTTTATATTAGTTGCTTGTCTCGGTTACATAGCCTATTTCAAAATTACAGGAAAACTCATAGAAGAGTAAAAAAAAATGAAATGCAAAAATGTTACATAGAATTGAAAGTCCCTGTTTGTCTACGAAACTCCTGTGAATAAGGAAACGTAGACATAAAAAAAAAAGGTGACATGATTTCCTCTTGTGTTTGAAAATTACCAGTGGCAGTATAAAGAACCCCGCCGCATTGACAACACAGACTACTGTGGTGTTTACACCTCTTTCACCACTTACGGCTTCAACTTGGTCTTTCTCTTTCTGAGCTATAACTTTCTGTTGCTTCTTTTTCACCGTTGTAAATCCAGATTCGTCAACATTGAACACAGTATTTGACATCTTCAAAGTATCATTTCATTTCTGGTAGGTTCCTCTTTTGACATCTTAGAAACATAAAGACACAGAATCCCCCAATATACTACTTTTTCTTAACGTTGACCGTAATATAATACTTTATATTCATGTTGAAAAAATACTAACAGTTTCCTATATTGACCAGTCCAATCCAGGCAACTCGCAGAGATCCAACCTAGGCAACTTGTTCACTTATGCAAACAGATGACACTAAACAAACACATGAAATTAAAAACCAGTTTTAAAACACGCAGATAGTAGCTAATGAAAAATACTTGTAACGTATATTATAGAAATTGTTATTACTTACTCCTATTGTATGTAGAAGCTTAAGATCCGTAGCGTAAAAATTGTAAGAGAAAACACCAAAACACATTAACGGCAATCCTATTCGCTAAGATGGTTGCAGCTCACTGAACTTCAAGATGAGTACCTTAGGCAGCGTCAGCAAGCAGTGGTGCCAACTGAAATGTTTGAAATACTTCTATATATGGAAATACAACTGCGGTCGAATTTAGGCAACGGTCCAAATTCGCAACTCTCCTATATGGAAGGATAATATTAAAATGGATTTGAGGGAAGTGGGATACGATGATAGAGACTGGATTAATCTTGTACAGGGTAGGCGGGCTTATGTGAGGGCGGCAATGAACCCGCGGGTCCCTTAAAAGCCATAAGTAAGTGAGTAAGTAAGTAAGTAAGATAGCTTGAAATAGGGTTATACTCAATTGGACACTTTGGTACATTTATCTTCATAACTAATATATAAATCAACTAATGGACACCGGTATCAACAAAGGAAATAAGCCTAATGCATAGATGAAATCTGACGTCTAAACAAATACAAGAATAAAATGAATTACAATTACTTACAAAACAGAAGAGCATATAAGTACACACTTACTATTGTAACGTTCATACTTTAAACTCAAAATACATAGGAATAAATAGGCTACCTTTGAAAGACTCTGAAAGAGTATTTGGCCACCGGCGTGGCTCAGTCGGTTAAGGCACTTGCCTGTTGGTCTGAAGTTGCGTTCGGGCGCGGTTTCGATCTCCGCGTGGGTTGATTACCTAGTTCCCAACCGTAAGGTAAATGTCAAGTAAACTATGGCGAATCCTCGGCCTCATCTCGCCAAATACCATCTCGCTATCACCAATCTCATCGACGTTAAATAACCTAGTAGTTGATACAGCGTCGTTAAATAACCAACTTAAGTAGGTAAATAAGTAAGAAAGAGTAGTTGTTAATATAACCTATGTCTTTTAATTATTCTAAGTGGATGTATTATTATTTCTCTAATAAATCGTTTTTAGGGAGATAAGTTATTAACAAAAATAAAAGTACTCTTGTAGTTTCATGATGCGTGCTTCAATCAATGAGAAGAAAGGAAGAAATATCATTTGAAAGGTACACGATGATAATCGCGTTCTTGCAACGATTCTTGAACTCCTGGATGGCTCAATATTATCTGTCTTTCATGATCCAGAGCCCTCCAACCGAGTGAGACTCTGACATTCGTTAAACCGAACATTGGACTACTCCGCGAGACGGAAGAGCTTCGCATACTGTCTATAGCGCCAGGCGTTTAGTAGCAAATCTTTCTTTTCTATCTTTCGTAACCGGTTATGCAGGACTCTAGTATAAATACATCTATAATCGGAAAACGAAAATGATAAAAGTAACATGAATATGAAACAATGCGCTTAATTTTACTCTTAACTTCATCAATATTAAAATTACCTTGGTCTGGATTTATTATCAATATGGAGTTACGTAACATTATTTCGAAGATTGATCAGTAAACGATATTTTTAAAGCAATGGCCACTGAACTATTTTCCTAGTCGGAAACAAAGCTCTAATATTAACGGATTTTTTTTTATAAAAGAACTGTTGGGATAGCCTCCCAGAACTCTCCATTTCCTTTATTTGCATTCCGTAATTCTCCGGTTATCAATTTTCATTCAAGGATACTATTTTTCATCGCTTCACTTTGGACAAGCGTAAGAAATATCTGTACCTTCCACAGACAATACAAGTATATCGCCGCAGATGTCTGCAACCGAAATCTACACAGTGTGAAGTGGGTTGCCGCAGCACCAGGCGACCTGCTCATGCTCAAAGCAGATTTCAACGTACAGTAGCTGACAGTGTTAAAAGTTGTGTAATCAAGACGTATAAAAACAAATTATTATAAATGTCATAATATTTTTTTTTATATAAAAACGTTTATAAGTAATTTTGACGGAAATATATATTCTATTAATCAAGTAAATAAAGTGAATTCAATTTATGTGTTGTATTAAATACTATTTTTATTTCCTTATTAAATCTTACACTTGTATATCTCTGCAAATATTTACAATGGAATTATTGAGTTTCGTATAATTTCTTTGTTGGAGAGCCGGAAGTACGGGTCTATAATAAAAGAAATAAGAAATTTATAGTAATCAGTACAACAGTACAAAAGTCTAATCCTTTGTTAAGTGACGTCAGAACAGCGTAAAGTGTGTCATTGCCGTTGCTATGCAAGAGACGTAACATACTGGAATTTTTAGTAACATTTTATTCATTCGGCACTCAGTCACAAATATTAAGTTAAAAAAATCTTGGGAACATATTTTCAGTCAAATTACTGTTTATTAATGACAGATTTTCTCAAGTCTGATTAGTGTAATACAGACGTGGATAAATTATTAGACCAAAACGTTTTTCTTGGAAACATAATTCGTCATATCGACTATCAGTATAATTCACAGAGCCTCTATTGTTGTAAATATGATTGTTTACATCTTCTGGTATATTTTTCCAATGGTTAAGTATATTTTTTTCTGGCTATGTTGGTACTACTAGTGTTTCAATTATATACTGCAGAAGATATTCTCCCATGGCCTGCAAGAAGGCCGGACATGAACGAAACTGAAAATCTGTGATCTATACTGAAGAAGAAAGTGATCAAAAAGAGGCTTACAACAAAACATGGACTATTTAAGCACTGTCTGATATCTGGCTAAATGATGCTGATATTCAAAGAAAGTGTCAAACTTTGGTTTCCAGCATCCCTGACAATATCAACGTGTTAATAAAGAATAAAGGAATGTTCACAAAATATTAGTAACTTCAACACTCAATTTTCTGTTCATTATATCTGTGCAAAATACATTTTTGTTCATCATTTCTGCCGAAAAATAGAGCTTTGTTGCACAAATAATTAATTCAGTCTACAGTGCATCAATTATTCATAGATTTCAAAAAGGCATATGACTCGGTTAAGAGAGAAGTTTTATATGATATTCTTATTGAATTTGGTATTCCCAAGAAACTAGTTCGATTAATTAAAATGTGTCTCAGTGAAACGTACAGCAGAGTCCGTGTAGGTCAGTTTCTGTCAGATGCATTTCCAATTCACTGTGGGCTAAAGCAAGGAGATGCACTATGACCTTTACTTTTTAACTTTGCTCTAGAGCAGCGGTTCCCAAACTTTTTCAGCCACGGAGCCCTTTTTGAAGCAAAAGTTTCTCGTGGAGCCCCAAGAAATGTTTACTTTTTAGTTTTATCTGTCTACGTTCTATGAAGCATATTTCACACCATACATAAACGGAAGTATGATATATATATATATATATATATAATAATAATAATAATAATAATAATAATAATAATAATAATAATAATAAAGGAAACAATAGTAAAAAAGTACTGGATATAATTTATTTAAATCTACAAAATGATATCAACTAGTAGTTAAGATATTTAAAAAATGTTACAATGTTACATGTACACCCGAAGTTAATGTGAAGAATGTGCCGTTTCTTGCGACAGAGTTTGTCAATGTCCGGTGTCATAGAAGTCAGTTGAAGACGTATATCGTCTTCTGTGTCCAAACAAGTTCGATATTTTGTTTTTGTAGCCGTGTACCTCGAAAAGGTCGTTTCACTGAGGTACACAGTATCAAAAGGCAGTGAGAGAAATTTAGCTTTTGAACTTAATATCAAAAGATCTTCCCTTAACTTAGCCCAAAATTCGGGAAATGGTTTGCTTTTAAATTATGCCTGACAGTGGCTGTTCGAAACCATGTCTATAAGGACCTCATATCTGAAGCAGTGAGAGCTGCTGGTTTTGACCACTGGAAATGGATCTACAATCCACTCATATTTCTTTAGAATCGATTCCTGAGTGTCCCTTGGAAAGTATGAATTCATATTTTGAAGCAAATTGTCAAGGTGTTCTTTCATTATTGCTATGAATGAGACATTCATTGTTATGTTATTTTCTTTTATGAAGTTTGAAGTCAATGAGAAATGTAAGATCCTTATTGTCGATGCTTTCTATGTAGAACGCTATCTTTTTCTTCAGTGCGACAATTTCATCAGCATCGAATATAGTCTTCCGTTTATCTTGTATGTATGTGCTAAATTCATTTTTGAAAAATGTCTGCCAAGTAACATAATTTGTATAACAATTCCTGATCATTCAAATATTCTGCTAGCAAACTGTTCTGGTAATTCAAAAGTGAAGAAACTTCCGTTCGAAGTTCATGTAATCGGGACAACATTTTACCGCGCGACAACCATCGCACTTCTGTGTGTAATATTACTAACAATGACTTGTGTATACTACCCATATCTTCACACAGGATTTTAAGTGGTCTACACTGCGAAGGTCGTGCCTTAACAAAGTTGATAATTTTGACGGCGTTGTCTAGTACCTGCTTTAATAACGCTGGCATTTTTTCGTTGCGAGGGCGTGTTGGTGTAGTACACAGTGACTACTTGTTCAATTTTTAAAACTTTCTTGATCCTTGTAACAGCGCCAGCAACAGGACCTACCATGGCCTTTGCGCCATCTGTGCACACGTCAATGCAATTGTCCCACGGCATCGAGTTTTCAATGAAGAAGAAAAAATTTCAGTACCGCTTGTAGAGGATGGCAATGGCTGCAGAACAAAATATTTCATGAAAGAACCTGAAAATTCATACCGCACAATCATCATTAACATATGCAAATCTAGTCTTTCAGGTGAAGCTCCCTGTCAAGCAGATTTGAATAATTTCAAGGGAAAAATTGTTCCGGGGCCGGGTATCGATCCCAGGACCTCTGGTTGAACGTACCACCGCTCTACCAACTGAGCTACCCGGGAACTCTACTCGACACCGTCTCAACTTTTCCCTTTATATCCACACAACTCGCGTGGGCTGACGAAATGCCAGAGACCCACATCGAGTGCACACAATCTCTGCGTGACTTAGAATTGTGGTTTTCTGTTAACGTACACAGTGACGTATATATTATGCAAATCTAGTCTTTCAGGTGAAGCTCCCTGTAAAGCAGATTTGAATAATTTCAAGGGAAAAATTGTTCCGGGGCCTGGTATCGATCTGGTGTTTCGTCAGCCCACGCGAGTTGTGTGGATATAAAGGGAAAAGTTGAGACGGTGTCGAGTAGAGTTCCCGGGTAGCTCAGTTGGCAGAGCGCTGGTACGTTCAACCAGAGGTCCCGGGATTGATACCCGGCCCCGGAACATTTTTTCCCTTGAAATTATTCAAATCTGCTTTACAGGGAGCTTCACCTGAAAGGCTAGATTTGCATAATATATACATCACTGTGTACGTTAACAGAAAACCACATTTCTAAGTCACGCAGAGATTGTGTGCACTCGATGTGGGTCTCTGGCGTTTCGTCAGCCCACGCGAGTTGTGTGGATATAAAGGGAAAAGTTGAGACGGTGTCGAGTAGAGTTTCCGGGTAGCTCAGTTGGCAGAGCGCTGGTACGTTCAACCAGAGGTCCCGGGATCGATACCCGGCCCCGGAACAATTTTTCCCTTGAAATTATTCAAATCATTAATATAGCTAATCCAGCAAATACCGTGGATTTGTCAAGTTGTAACGAAAATTTCGTTTAATGATACGGGAAATCATGATATTTTTTACGTTTTTTCATAGATTCTGGATTCGATTATGCAGTGTTATTTGATAAGGACACACTGGAAATCAAGTTTGCAGTTTTCTCGTCCACCATGCACTTCACTACCTTCACTAATAGTGGTTTCATAAGAGTTTC
>JAJSOF020000011.1:129995239-129997456 GCA_025594305.2 Periplaneta americana | reverse complement strand
TAGGAGAAAATTCACAAACGATTAGGGAAAACACGGGAATTTTACTTGAAGTAAGTAAAGAAATACTCGTAGGTTTGGAAGCAAATCCCGAAAAGACAAAGTATATGATCATGTCTCGTGACAAGAATATTGTACGAAATGGAAATATAAAAATTGGAAATTTTTCCTTTGAAGAGGTGGAAAAATTCAAATACCTGGTAGCAACAGTAACAAATATAAATGATACTCGAGAGGAAATTAAACGCAGAATAAATATGGGAAATGCCTGTTATTATTCGGTTGAGAAGCTTTTATCATCCAGTCTGCTGTCAAAAAATCTGAAAGTTGGAATTTATAAAACAGTTATATTAACGGCTGTTCTTTATGGTTCTGAAACTTTGACTCTCACTTTGAGAGAGGAACATAGGTTAAGGGTGTTTGAGAATAAGGTGCTTAGGAAAATATTTGGGGGTAAGAGGGATGAAGTTACAGGAGAATGGAGAAAGTTACACAACACAGAACTGCACGCATTGTATTCTTCACCTGACATAATTAGGAACATGAAATCCAGACGTTTGAGATGGGCAGGACATGTAGCACGTATGGGCGAATCCAGAAATGCATATAGAGTGTTCATTGGGTGGCCGGAGGAAAAAGACCTTTGGGGAGGCCAAAACGTAGATGGGAAGATAATATTAAAATGGATCTGAGGGAAGTGGAATTGGGATATGATGATAGAGACTGGATTGATCTTGCTCAGGATAGGGACCAATGGCGGGCTTATGTGAGGGCGGCAATGAACCTTCGGGTTCCTTAAAAGCCAGTAAGTAAGTAAGTATTTGTCCACGTATGTAGTATGTTTCTAGTCAGTGATGTATGCAACGGAGGTAAAAAGCACTGGCCACACTACCCCATTATCTCCTGGCTTAGTTGCCTCATAAGTGAAGCTTTATTAGTGTCACTTATGAGGATCAAACCTGTCTTCGGACAGTTGAATAAACAACATCAATGACATACTTCTTGACATTTGGAAGGTAAATCTAAAAAAATTCTTGCTCACACCTCAAAATGGCTACTTATTTAAGATGCCACATTGAAGAAATTAAAACGCAAACCGCATGCTCTGTTCTGGACCGAGTAACATGACCTTGCAGAGTCCCATTAACTGGTTAGCGACATGTAACTTTAAAGTCATTTCAAGCTTTAAAGCTCAAACAATCGCAAAGATAACAAAACACTGAATTTCATTGCCGGGTTAAAGCTCTCTGCGCTGTTAAAAGACGCAAGTATTGCGAAGGAATAGGCACGCCACGATACGTGAACAGGAATTTGTTGATAAGGGCGATCGTGAAACGAGTTGCGCTTGTTTTCACGCTTACGAATTGCCTGTCATAAATATAAACCTTCGATAAAGAATATAGTTAAAATGTGAGCGAACGGATTCTAATTTTGGGACGATGTGTCGTTAGTAGTAAGAATTTCTGTTAATATACAGATGGACATGATTTGTTATGACTATTTCGTTTATATGACGTCATTCCATTTTCGACCAATGAAGTGTAATGAAATTTTGAATTCCAACCAATCACAGTCAGACTTTGCGATAATTTTTGCAGCTAGATTTATCGCAATCAATTTATCGCATGGTCGTTCTTTTGTTTTGTCGTTGTCGCCAACTGTTTCCCCGTGAATTGATGATCATGAATACATTAAGATGCAACTATACGGTTAAACTGTTCTCTCAACTTTAAAGCAATGAATGCAAGATTAATATTTAATATTAATTAATATATTTACGCAGTGAAGACGACGTTCAAAACGGCGCAACATCTAGACACAAAATCTTCATGCATCTTAATTGAACTTACCTTTTAAACTTGATTCTTTCAATATTCTTCCCAGATTGCACGCACACGCGATTGGCATATTGAACTTGTAGATGCAGCTTTAGTTCCGTTACACACTACAGCGAGAATGCGTTTGTTGAGCTATAAAAATGCTTTCGTGTAGCACTGATTGTAACGGTCGAAATAAGACACAGCTGACATTGGTCCTGCTCCCACAGGTAACATAACCTATAAGTAGCCTATAAAATTTGTATTTTGTGAATGAAATGAAACAATTAATAGAAAAGGTTCAAATTTATGTAACATCATCGCATATCAAACCCAATGACCTTGCATAATAATAATAAGGTCTTTGATCAAACTGCCTTCCGTATGGCGTAATAAAATTCGT
>JAJSOF020000011.1:129890239-129990239 GCA_025594305.2 Periplaneta americana | reverse complement strand
TTACACGCAAATGTCTAACTCTTAAACAGAGGTTCGTACATCTGCATAATCGGGTAAATTCGTGTTGGGTTTGTTAGCCGAGCGGTTTAAGCCGCACAAATATGTCCGGCCAATGCAGTCAATTGAGCCTCTGGTAAAGGATGGGGAGGGCCCATGTAAAACAACCAGTGTAATGGTACACAAGGAAGGTGACGGGGTTTCAGTTTACTGCAGTTAAAATGATATTACTCATTTTTTAAGAAAAAAATTACAAAAAAAATTGTTCTAATCAAGTGCAATTTCCTTAATGTTATATAAAATTGAAGAATATCAACGTATTTATATATAGTAGAATCCCTCTTAACCGGCACCAAAGGGAACAGGCTAGTGCCGGATACGAGATTTTGCCGGATAATTGAATAAATACTAGTATATACAAAAAAAAAAAAGTTCGCATTTCATGATGCCAAATGTTGAAACTGCAGTTATGTGAAGCTTATTTCTCTATCACTTGCTCATAACTGAATAAACTTAAAAACTGTGTGGATTTTCCTTATTAAAACACACCACATAACATAAATAATATTACTAATTTTAGGTTCGAATATTCACTGAAAACGAAAATTCGTGTAAACTCCCTAATGTGACAACACTGACGGCCCGAACATAATTAAATAAACACAAGAACTATGTGGATTTTCTTCATTAAAACACAACACAAATAATACACTAATTTTAGGTTCGAATATTCACTGAAAATGAAAGTTCGTGCGAACTTGTTAATGTGGCAGATTTAAAATCTTTTTGGCCGTTGTTTTGATATTTCCGGTTATTGGGGTGCCGGTTACGAGGGATTTTACTATATTTTTAGTTGGTTATTTAACGACGCTGTATCAACTACGAGGTTATTTAGCGTCGATGAGTTTGGTGATAGCGAGATGGTATTTGGAGAGATAAGGCCGAGGATTCGCCATAAATTACCTGGCATTCACCTTATGGTTGGAGAAAACCTCGGAAAAAATTCAACCAGGTAATTAACCCAAGCGGGGATCGAACCCGCGCCAGAGCGCAACTTCACACCGGCAGGCAAGCGCCTTAACCGACTGAGCCACGCCGGTGGCTATTTTACTGTATAACATACAATTTATAACACATTATATCACGTCATAACCATAATACTAGCTAGCCACTATAATGTACGCAGGGCTCCTAAGGGTTAATCTTGGTTGGTAGAACCGATCGTGTACTTTCCGATTCCCTTAGGACTATGAAGCTGATATGCGCTTTTTATTATATGGAATTGCTTCTTGTTGGTGCATACAGTCATCGATCTATTTAACATACATATAAGAGGAACATTCCAACCCTCCTCCTCGTTTACATCATTAATTTTCTTAGTGGCATTAATCTTAGACTTGACTGTACCAGCGCATTCCAAGGAAGACTGACTCATAAAGCCTCATACATCAATCAGCTACGCACATCAGGCGGGGAATTACCCTCCTGTGATATAGCGACCCTCTCATGTGGCGCCGGTTAGTATGTAATATCACTTTATGGGTACCTGGGGGAACCGAAGTTCCGACTCAAACCCAGAGACCACATCACGCAGGTTCGATTAGTCCAATCAAAAAGAATAGCATTATTCCAAGCAGGTTGTATGACAATGCAGTTTCTTCCGTTTCGGTGTCCTTGATCCCTAGATCACGAAACCTGATAAGCAGGCCTGAAGGTTTCGAAAAAAAAAAAAGTTATGTGCACCTAGGGTTGTGACTACTAGTCTAGTCATGCAGTCCCTGTTTACACTGAGCATTAGACAACCCCGATTACATTGATCTTAGGAGGCGGTGTTATATGAAGTACCGAGAGTTCAGTCGTTCAGTGCATACAGCGGAAACAATATGCTCCAACGAATAAATATTAAGTAAAATATTGTGAAGGAACTGGACAGTAAATAATTCAGTGCAAGGTTTATCATTCAGTAAAAGAGGACGAAAACGTAAATAAGTTATACTGGTTGTTTCACGAGGATTTACCGTCACTTACGGAGATTATTTCCAAAAACATTCTGAGCAAAAAAGTCATATAAACATTTGTCCTTACTTACTACTGGCTTTTAAGGAACACGGAGGTTCATTGCCGACCTCACATAAGCCCGCCATAGGTCCCTATCCTGAGCAAGATTAATCCAGTCTCTATCATCATATCCCACCTCCCTCAAATCCATTTTAATATTATCCTCCCATCTGCGTCTCGACTCCCCAAAGGTCTTTTTTCCTCCGGCCTTTCTTTCTTCTGTAGGGGCGTGAGCATTTATAACTACGATATCGCACCATCTACCCTTAAGTACTAAATACGATAACTTATCACTTATAAATTTACTGCTGATTTTATTCTTTTATGAATAAAGAATCCTGTTCCTAATTGGTGATTATCGTTTCCTTCCCCATAATACAACAAATAATCTCCTATTTGTGTTATGCCATTCCCATCTAATCTAACCTCCTGTACTCCCACAAAGTCTATTCTATATCTAGCTAGTTCTTTTGCTACTAATGTTACCCCTCCTGTTCTATATAGACTTGTAACATTCCAAGTACCAAAACTCAAAACCTTATTCCTTTGCTGCGGTCATAAACATTTGTCCTAATTTCAATACTTTAAGATTTACATTAATTTGAAGTTTATAGTAAAGTACCTTTTTTCTTCAGTTTTAAGAGTAAAAATTTATTACAAATAGAAAACGAACTATTCAGGAGTGTCATTTCTTTAATTGGCTAGTGTTCTGAAGTTAAAAATGTGCTGTTAATTGCTTTGTACAGATTTTGTTTTTCAATTCTGAACTAAAACTTACATCGTTCTTACGCATTTATCACAAAAATTGTTACCAATCATACGAATTTAGGAACTTGATTCTTTACAGTTTAATTATGCACCCTAATGTACAGTCTTAAAGAACTTACAAGATTGGCGTGATTTGTAACAATTATTGTTGTGATAAATGCGTAAACTGAAAAAAATTCTGTACGAAGCAACTATGGAATTCACAACACACTTTTAGCTTCAGAATACTAGCTAATTAAAGAAATGATACTCGTGAATAGTTCATTCTCTAATTATAATTATATTTCACCCTTAAAACTTAAGGGAAAAAAGTTATTTTTAACAGCTTAAAATGAGCGTAACACTGAAAATATTGAGAATTGGATTCATGTTTATATGCGATTTTTTGCTCGAAAGTCTCTGAGAATATGCTCCGTAAGTAGCGGTAACACATCGTGAATGATCCTGTATGAATTTTACGGACCTACTGAGAAAGACAAGGATGATAAAGAATGATAAAGTTATTACAGTAATAAGTAGGCTTATATACCAAAATAAGGATGCAAAGTACACTATCGGTCAAAAGTTTTCTATCACTTATCACAACTACGGATTTGTGGTTAAAACAGGGATTTCGTATATATATATATATATATATATATATATTTAAGTTGGTTATTTAACGACGCTGTATCAACTACTAGGTTATTTAGCGTCGATGAGATTGGTGATAGCGAGATGGTATTTGGCGAGATGAGGCCGAGGATTCGCCAAAATGACCTGGCATTCACCTTACGGTTGGGGAAAACCTCGGAAAAACCCCAACCATGTAATCAGCCCAAGCGGGGATCGAACCCGCGCCCGAGCGCAACTTCAGACCGGCAAGCAAGCGCCTTAACCGACTGAGCAACGCCGGTCGCTTGAATATTCTATCACATCATAATGCTAGAGAGAGAAAATATTTATTTTGTTGGCCTACTTAGTTTTTCCTATGTGTTTGTACATTAAAATAAAGTACATACATGTTTTCATAGCTGATCGAAAACTTTTGACCGGTAGTGTATATGCACAATATTAGCCGCCACTGTTACTAATACAACAGCTCAATTTACGTTCACGTGTCCTGCCATACATTACGTTGAGTCAAAGCAAGAGACATGAAGCAGTCAGGAGATTAGTAACCACCCCTTCGCGCCTTGGGAGCACAAGTTTGAAAGCAAGACAGACACAAACCGAGGGAAAAACGTGACGTCACATCACGTGCCGAAAAGTCTCTTATTTATTGGTTCATTAAAGTAGGCGAGTTATGGAATGACAAGTACGATGGATAAGGCAAGTTATGGAATACACTATAATTTTCGTTACAGGTTTCTATGAGAAAAAGGTTTTAACACATTTGCTTACGATGGAATTATTGCACGCGTAACAAGGAAAGCCAGGGCACCACTATCTCATTTTTTTTTCTTCAAAAATGGACAAGGAAAGTTTTGGAAA
The DNA here is from genome assembly GCA_025594305.2 of Periplaneta americana. Lineage (NCBI taxonomy): Eukaryota > Metazoa > Arthropoda > Insecta > Blattodea > Blattidae > Periplaneta > Periplaneta americana. The sequence goes on along the minus strand of JAJSOF020000011.1, from coordinate 129,985,943 downwards.
GAACCGTCTCACTTTTCCTTAGGTGGTAAAGAATGGAATCATTTCCAATTCACTGTCGTAATAAATGTGATTTCACTTGTTTTGGCATAGCTTAACAAAACACGAAATATATTAAAAATACGTTAACACCAGAAGCACCAGAATAAGACAGACCGCACAGAGACCTCAGAAAAGTTCATAATTCGTACCCGCACGCGCAAGATCACAGTCTTCTACCAGCGAACATGCCCGAAAACTTCACGAATTTCAACAATGCAACTTTTTCGCAGTTCATTCACCTCAAGAGAAAGTTCAGTCACTTCCGTCCCTTCTACTGGCATGTCATAACTGCGATCAGTGGAAATTCCAAATTCTTACAATCTCAACCAGTGCCCTTGAGAGGGTGAAGCCTCCGAAGGACGGCCCGCTATATTAAGAAAGACGGAATTACCTTGTTGACCATTTTATTCAAAACTAGAAGAGACTGAAGAGGTAAAGACCGAAGATTGGGTCGCTTTCTCCACAGAATAAAACTTATAAGATGTAGACCTATCTAAATTTCTAAACATTTTTATACAGTATAAAACGCAGTAAATATAGAAAAATACATATTAATTGTTATTCAGGCTTTGTTAGTTCTTTAAGTCTACTTTACGTTTTTTAGATTCAACAAAATAACCATCAGAAATTATGAGTTCACAAGTAAGGAGAAAAAAATAGGCAACAACCTATAAATTCATGTCTTGTGGGTCTCTATCACCACGGCATGGCGCGTCCTCAGGTTGCGGATAGAGGAGACGGACTCCAGATATGGAGGGTAGCTGCGAATATATTGAATAAACAGTCGCGGACAACCGATAAGAGATGGTCCTCCTGCTGGGGGGTTGCGCAAAGAACTAACAACCCATCACCGTAAAAAACAGCTTGTTACGAAACCATACAATAAGCCTAGGAACGGGTTCTCTGGCACGACCACAGCAAAGGAATAAGGTTATGTTATATGGGAAATGCCTGTTATTATTCGGTTGAGAAGCTTTCGTCATCTAGTCTGTTGTCAAAAAATGTAAATGTTAGAATTTATAAAACAGTTATATTACCGGTTGTTCTGTATGGTTGTGAAACATGGACTCTCACTTTGAGAGAGAAACAGAGATTAATGGTGTTTGAGAATAAGGTCCTTAGGAAAATATTTGGGGCTAAGAGGGATGAAGTTACAGGAGAATGGAGAAAGTTACACAACGCAGAACTGCACACATTGTGTTCTTCACCTAACATAATTAGGAACATTAAATCCAGATCGTTTGAGATGGCCAGGGCATGTAGCACGTATGGGCGAATCTAGAACTGCATATAGAGTGTTAGTTGGGAGGCCGGAGGGAAAAAGACCTTTGGGGAGACCGAGACGTAGATGGGAGGATAATATTAAAATGGATTTGAGGGAGGTGGGATATAATGATAAAGAGTGGATTAATCTTGCACAGGATAGGGACTGATGGTGGACTTATGTGAGGGCGGCAATGAATCTACGGATTCCTTAAAAGCCATGTGTAAGCAAGTGATATAGATATTTGTATGTGTGATTCCCTTCAATATTGTCTGGAGAAAGCGGGAAAAAATTATAATGCCTACGGAAAAATCAAAAGGTATTACTTACTGATAAAATAAGAGGCCTACAAAATGTTGTAGTGTCCCGATCACTTTAGCAAGATCTCTTAGCAGGATGAAATGATTCTACCCGTTACATTTCAAGGTAGTTCACGAAACATGCAGCAACTATACCAATACGCTATGTCTATTGTTGGAAAGCATGGCAAACCTGATAATATTTCCTTAACTCTCACCTACAATCCGCAATGACCTGAAATAGGTATTGCTTTACTCCCACATGAAAAACCGACTGATGGTCCTGACATTGTTACTTGTGTTTTCGCATTGAAACTCAAGTACTGAAGATGTATAGGTTCAATGAAAAGTATTTAGCATAAAGAAAACCATCCAGTGGGATATTTTTCATTATTATGGATGCAAATAACTTCCAAAATGTCTGGTATCCTTCATTGGAAATAAATTTGAAAAATTTTAATTTGAACTTCTAATGAACTTAGTTTGCAGCATTTACCGTACTAGCCACTAATCTATATATACAGTACATATAATTTGAACTGGTAATGGGAATTACGGGAAAACGGCTGAACGGATTCTAATAAATGGCCCCTCATTTTGAAGCTCGGAACCCGAAGTTTTTCGGAAAAATTGTAGTTTTCAGTGAAATGTCAATTTTCCTACACAAGTTTCCTATTTTCCAAAATCCATCTGTCGTCAGTTTTGAGAAATAGCTAATTGCATTCAGGAGAAGCGAAGCGAGCATCAAGTCGGCCGTGTTGCATTTCAAAATAAAACAAAACACACACTACAGTAAACAATATTACACGAAGGCCATGATCTGCAAGAATGCTGACATATTTAGAGCTCAAATTAAATTGGTTATTAAAAACTTAACTTACTAAAAATAATTTACAGGTTCGATTCTGTGGTGTGTAATTTTCTGGGTACAGCTGTGTATTGGATATTAAAAACTACAAAACTTGAGGTGGTTTGATGGCATTATTACTATTAGAAATGAAATATTATTGTAGTTAATGCCGTGATGTGACTATTTTTCATTAATTATACATATTAATGCTATATTGGTGATATGAAAGTGAAACGTTTTGGGGTTATAAAAGTAGATGTAGAGAATTAGATTTTGGTTTCTATATTTTACTGAGTGCCGGCTACATAGTATATATAGTATATGTTACTGAAAGCTTTAAAACTTACGTAAGATAATAATATTATTAAAAATCAAATATTTTTATAGTTATTAATCAAGTGGGGTTGGGTCTTTTTCTTATATTTAATGGCGGTGTGGTGTAGGTATTTATATGCGTGGTTCTCTTCAGTATTGGCTTGAGAGAGAGAGAGTATCTTTCATTATTATGGAAGCAAATAACTTGCAGAATGTCTGGTATTCTTCATTGAAAATAAATCTGAAAAATGTTTATTTGAACGTCTAATGAACTTAGTTTGCAGCATTTGCTGTACAAGCCACTAGTTTTTATATAAAACGCAATAATATAGAAAAATACATATTAATTATGATTTAGACTTCTTTAGTTCTTAAGGTCCAATTTACGTGTTTTAGGTTCAACAGAAGTTACATATATGACTCTTATAAACCATGATTCGTCAGAAATTATGAGTTTACAAGTAAATAAATCCGGTCTTATAAACCCAGCGCGCTAGCACTGATCAACTGTGGCAGTTAATTAAAAAAATGAATACTACAACAAAAGCAAAACAAAAATCACGGATCAGAAGACAAGTCTTTCTTTTAACTTGGATTCTAACCGAGTCGCAGACAATCCGCTGTCAGCAGTATTTCAGTCAAGAAAGTTGAGTGAATATTTGCTGAAGAATACTGTACGTTCTTTACATATGTAAAGCAATTATTAATATCTTCCTGTCCGCTGAAGGACGTATTTTATGAGGTCCTGGACGCATGTGGTACTCGAAAATGCAGTCCATCCACTTGATGAGCTCGAGGGAGGCGAAGCAGTTCAACTGGAAGATTTTTCATAAGCATAACAAGCGAAAGGAGATGGAGGACACGAAATCCACTTCGCCAAAGAGATTATATTACAGAAGCATTATGGAAAGTAAGCGGCGGGTGGACACAATAAATATTACCTGCTTCCCTGGAAACATTATTCCGCTCGGGAATTTGAAATTGTGATCACTGCGGAGTCCAGAAGTAGCCTACACTGCGACACCAAATGTAAGTGCGCAAAGACTCTCTGACAGCTCACAAGGACGCAGGATAAGATTCTCACATCACCTATTTTGATTATTCTGTTTCTTGATAAGAATTTTTACTTGGTTATTTATAGAAACTGTATTAATTACGGTACTAGGTTGATTAGTGTTGATGAAATTCGTGATAGTGAGAGGTATTTGGCGAGGATTCGCCATAGATTACCAGACATTCGCCTTACAGTTGGAAAACCCTCAGAAAAAGTAAACCAATAACATAAGTAGTCCATTCGGAATTCAAACCTACGCCCGAGTGCAGCTATGGACCAATAACAAAAGGCGCCTAACGCCTTAGCTACATCGCCGCGGTTGGTAAAGTTTATTAAACAAAACGGAGCACAGCAAAGTTAAAGGAATTCCGAGTTACTGATAACGAAACTTATGATCTCGCACACGCACACACGCACATTTTTCTAGCTCTCCTCAGAGGAACGGTGTTTCATTTACAATGTGATATATTTTCTTTTTTAATCAAAAACAGAGCCATAAACATATACATGTATTAGAAGATCTCGAACTCAATGTATGCGAACCCAAGACCACTAGAATTATGGGAAGTGAATATTAATGCAAGTGTTGGCACAATCGTTATTGCGAATAATAATTAAAATTAAAATTAAAATTATTATTATTATTAATATATACTAAGACTAATCTCCAAAGATAGAGCTCGCAATTATTTACAGTTGAAATGAAATGTTTAACTACAACAACATAACACCTATGGTTTTTATTTAACATAATATGTACCGTATATGAATATAATGGTTGTACATTGAACTGAAAATACATTGGCAATACATCTCCGACCCGATGTGACCACATCAACTGCCTGTGCCTTTAATAGTATTCAAACATAATAGAATCGCCAACATCTAATCACCAATCAAGTGAACAAAAATGGCTGATACTGCTACTTCATCTTCGACCAAAATTCTAAATCGGTTATACAAAAAGACGATTTAATACTTCATTAATAATAATAATAATAATAATAATAATAATAATAATAATAATAACAATAATAATAATAGTAATAATAATAATAATGTTATAAAATGGCAAATTCTATAAATGTATAGTATTTACAGCATTTGGATTTTCTTTCTACATAAAAAGAACAATGTCGGGCTCGAGTGGGTTCAGATTCAATATGAACAAGCCGGGTCGGACCGCGCTACGAGCGCGCTAAACTAGCTCCGGCTATCGACTGGTTACTTGTACGGTATTCATATCACATCATATCGCTAACACTGGTTTATGAATACGAAAAACGTTAGTTCGCTGATCATCCACCGGAAGCCCGCGCTAAGAATGTCTATGAATACGGCCATTAGAGTCAAAGTCTTTTGCCCGTGCAGATGTCTACACAAGAGGAACCTGAAATATGGCAGAATTGTGGACCTATTAAGCTTACGAATAAATTTTTTATCTGTTGGAATCTCAACGAAAAATGTTTCCTGAGCCTTCCTCAAGAAGAACATCTTGAGCTGTTCTAAGTAGATTAATATCATCCACAGTGGTAAATCTCAAACGAGATGCCATATTTTAACACCGAATTAGACCTACGGCAAACTTCATTCACGTCCACGTTATTCAGCTAGAGATAGCGGTTTCCGCTATTGAAATAACATGAGGTGAATGGCTCTGATTTGCTCTCTGACGTCAACATAGAGTTAAGCGAGCGAAAACTCTTTAATAATCTTGAAACGACTGTCATAGAATTTGTTTGTCAGCGTTCTACTCGTATCCTGCCTATAATTCATTTCTGTCGTGAAGAATTTTTACTATTTGGCAACTCAGAGTTTTAAATTTAATTTATTTTACTAGTTAGCTGGCGAGTACAAATTAAAATTATAAAACAAAAATGTTTCTAGCCACTAACGTAAGAACTAGCCAATAATATAACATAATAATTTACAAGGTCAGTTTACTAAATACAGTAACTTAATTGAAACCAATAAATAACACACAAGAGTAAAAAGAAAAGAAAGAAAGAAAAAGAGAGAAAAATACACATTTATTATCAATTGACAATCAGACAGAAGCCAGTGATATTCAATAAAAACATGAATATAGTCGACAGAAATAAAAGGTAACAAAATACACACATTTGTTAATATTATATATCATGAATAATTTTATAAATTTCTTTTTTAAGAGCTTCAATTTTAAAATATTTGAAATTTGGAAAATGGTTTGTAATTGTATTCTAATGTCTTGGGCTGAAACTAGCACCATGTTTAAGAGCTGCACTTGTATGAAATTTAGGCTCAATTAATGGGAAAGTAGACTTTTGTTTTCGAGTACGATATTCATGTCGATTAGATTTATGTTTTATTTGATTTCTGTGGTAGTAAGTTAGTAAACTATATTTATAAATTTCTTCAATAGTTAATACTTTAAAATCTGTATAAATTAAATTTGTTGGGTAATCCATATTTTTGGTCAGACAAATTTGTATTAATCTTCTGTGTAATAAAATTAATGGATTAAGTACAGATGATGCTATTCCACCCAAATTTATTATACCATATTGTATTAATGATTGTACTAAAGCTAAAAATATTATTCTCAATGCCTCCTTAGTGATAAAATTTCGAAGTATTATGAATTTATAAATTGTATTTCTTATACTTGTACACATAAAATCAATTTGTTTATCCCAACGTAAATGCTGATCTATAATAATTCCTAAATATTTGACTTGTGTGTAAGGTGTTAGATGTGGGCAATTACAATAATTTGTTAATTCATTACATGAAATATTATGTATTACTAAGTGATAATTATTCATAGGTGGAGGTAAACCTTTAGTTGTTAAAGAAAATGGAATATAGCTAGTTTTATTAGTATTTAAGGACAGGAGATTAGAGTCAAGTCAATTTTTGTCTACATTAATTCCATTGCTAGCATTTAAATAAGGTTATCCCAATTTTCTCCATTAAATGTTAGTATATCTGCAAAAGAAAATATATTACCACCGTATTTCTTTAGATCAAATTGTATTTCATATTCTTATATTACTGTTGAAACATCAAAGAAAGTTGAACAGTTATTCGTAGACCGTGACTGCGAATTTGGGAACATACTACGCTTTTAAAAGTTATTTTCAAAATGTCAAACAACGACGCATGTCCATGTCACACTCCTAGTAAAGGGTAGAAACTTATTGCACAACTTAATAAAAATATGCGATAAGGAGAAAGAGATCAAATAATCTACATTTTCTGTGGAATGAGTAACACACAGGTGGCAAAATATGCGGGTGTGCCGAATACTGCAATAACAAAGATATGAAGACAAGATCTATCGCCATACATCAGAATTTCCAATAAGGACATCGCAGAAACAACGACAATGTTAAATTATGAATCCAGTTGAACATGCAGTCTACTTTGTTTTCGTAATTGTTATTCCGCTTTTGATCCAGTTTAATGCATTACAACTTTAGAATGGCAGTAACTCATACAGTATGATTATTTAGTCCTGACAGTCGCCGGAGATGTGCGTCTGGGTCAGGCGAGCCCATTTAGTTACGCCAAGGGGTGTTTGGGTTAGTCACTCGCTTGCCTTCGGGGCGATCGGATGTCATGTGTGCGGTAGAGCGGTATGTTTCTACGTAATATTATACAACTGTTTAAAATAACTTAAATAAAAGGGCTTGTTAAGTAATTAACTGTCACGTGATTTCTCCCCTTTCTACGATCCTGCGACATAACCACTTGGACGGACAGTAGATAGCATGTCTGAGTATTTTTTTCTTTTCGGATCGGACAGAAGTGAAGATTGAATTTACAGTACGTAAGGTACTCGTTTATAGATTACAGTAAGTACAGAATTTGTTCAACATGAATTACCAGTACGAAGGACGAAACTGGTAATTGGAATTAGATGCAATAGTCTATAGTGCAATAATATGCACAAAAGAACTGAAGCCTGTATCGAAATGAACGGCATTTCTTTACCGATCGCTCGCCCTTTTCTCTACTTCGGAACTCTCCCCACTACTCCTATTACTTCCCCTCTTTCGCCTCGCTGAGCTGTCAGGACTAAATAATCGGTCTGTACAAAAACATTACCCGCCTAAATAGAACACATAATATACTGTTGTGTTTAGTTAGCTTGGCAGGTCATAATATTAACACTAGAAGAATGTAGTATTTTGAATAATAGTGATAGTAAAGTAAATTGTTAGTGTTAGTGTATAATAAAATTAATACAAAAATACACGGTCTATCACTATTATTCAAAATACTACATTCTTCTGCTCCTCAATACCTTTCTTCACACTTCCAAAGATTGTCTATCTCAAGAGCAAATGATTTAGGTTTACTTCTAATACTCCAGCATAGGACTTTTGCATATTGTCGTTGTTCCTGCAATAACTCCTATGTGCAAAATATACAATTTTTCAGTAGGAGGAAAAAACACATTTATTCATCCTATGGCAGCCGTACATAGGCGGTTGTGAATTCTTACACTTTCGAAAGAAAGAAATATAATTTTACAGATATGAGATTTTATTTGCTGTATCACTATTTCAGTTATTTAATAGAGCAAAAATCTGAAAATCGATAAATATGCTACATAGGAGTTATTGCAGGATCAACGACGATATTCTTCACCATTTAGCGTTGCACTCCCCCGACTTCGGAATTCTCTCCAGCGCGAGACCAGAGACTGTCGGACTCTAACGACGTTTAGAAAGTTGTTATTAGATTGGAGCTAGACACGTTTATTATATATATGCCTGTGTGTAAGCTAGTGTTCCATATTAATTTAGTATTTTCTTTTGTCTCTTAAGGACTTAGCTTAAGTTTTATTCTTATTTGTAATATTGTTTCGTTAACTCTCTGTACGTTATTTTTCTGTATTACTGTAATTTCCACATTGCGAGTAGTCTTTGTTTTCAAATTGTAAACTATGTTATATTATTAATACTAGCATCTGTGGCACGTATCATTAGCCAATCTCACTGATTGTAATAACTTATTATATTGTACGAATTACCTGATTATTTCCTACTCTTCTGTTTTAAATGAATTGCTATCTATTCTTCCCTATCTATCTATCCTATCCTATCCTATTCTCTCTCTCTCTCTCTCTCTCTCTCATACCTAGACTATCTCTTCCATTTCTCGCTTTCTTAATAAATATTGCATATTCTCTTCCTTAATAATTTATATTATTTGTTTATTTATGCTCTATTCTCAAATCTACCTGCTTTTAATCATTATTTTCCAGCTATTTTCTCCGAAATTATTTGTTTACAATTCCATTTTCCCCGTTTTACAATACATCGCTTAACACATACTTGGCAAATGAATATATTAATAGAAAAGAATGGTATGTATTAAAGGGATGGTGGATCGTAAAGCAGAAATGTGATGGTCCACCATAACTATGAATTGTAAAGTTGGCTGACAAGTAAATATCATGTCATGTCATATCATATCATATCATATATCATATCATATCACATCACAACAAATCACATCATATCATATATCATATCATATCATATCATATCATATCATATCATATCATATCATATCATATCATATCATATCAATATTTTTGTTTTATTACTAATATTATTATTATTATTATTATTATTATTATTATTATTATTATTATTATTATTGTTGTTGTTACTATTATTTCTATCATCAACATTATTATTGATCTCTGTAAAATTTATGTAGACTACTGGACTGTACCCGAGCATATGCTCATTTCGGGTATCTATTCATATGTATTCATTTAAAATGTAAATTATGAATAAATTTGAAATTTGAATTTGAATGTCATATATCATATCATATCATATCATATCATATCATATCATATCATATCATATCATATCATATCATATCATATCATATCATATATCGTACGAATTACCTTGTACCTCAAGATGATTTATGTTGAAGTGGAATAGAAGGCCTGATGGCCTTAACTTCACCCTAATAAATAATTCTAATTCTAATAATAATTCTAATATTTTCCTCAAGTTAGATGCAATAACTGTCATTTACAGCATTTACATTTGAAAAGCTGGTAACACTACCCGAAGCCCTTCCTAAATCAGCATCAGAAACCCGTACTACCCCCAAGACTTCACTCCGGCGTCTATTTTTGCTACTGCAGATGACAGATGAAATGAGGGGGAGATGGATAGTGTTAGTGGAATGAAAGAGGGAAACTGGAGTACCACGAGAAAAATGCCCTGCGACGTCTACTTTTTCTACTACAAATTCTATCACGAGATGGCCAGGGTGGAACCCTAGCAGTGGCGGATTCAGGATTCCTTAAGGGAGGGGGGCTAACTTTTTTCCCCCTATTAACGCCACTCGCAAATCCCAGCCGCTTCTAGGTATTCATGGGATGTACACTCACCCCTAGAGAACACTTTGGTGACCTACATATGTAAAGCGGATATAAAACTGTTGGGTTTAATTTCATAAAAATAAAATAGCTCCATAAACTTACGGTATATATTTACCCTTGGGAGAACAATTTGCAATTTTTATCCAATTTTTTAAAACTCTTTTCTCCCGATTACTTGACATAAAATTAAGGATTTTCACACAAAATAAACCCCTCAGATACGTTTGGGGGCCAGAGTGGCAATTTTTTTAAAGCGAAAACTAAAATTTGTTTGTTTTAGTCCTTGGCCCACAGTTTTTATATTAGAACAACATTCCTTTCACTGTCTTAATCTTCAATAACACAGAATAAAGCTGAGAAAACAGTTTTCCCTATCTTATAACATTAAGGAAAAACGTCATTTTATATTTCAAAGTTTCAAACGTAAAAATACAAATTTAAGATCTTGGAGTTCTAAATTAACTTTCTTAAGCAGTAAGTCACTGTTTGTAGTTTGGCACTTAGCTACATTAATCAGCTTCATTTTGGTGCAATTGTGAAAATATCTCAATGCTAAATGCACTTTTTGTTAATATTAGTATTGTAAAATGCTGCAAAACAAAACATCGATAAAAATTGTTTCATACTATATCGAATTTTACTTCTTTCCGTACTCCAAACCAGTACGGAAAATGAAACTTTACATTATAGTTACCGGTACAGACCGATTATTTAGTCCTGACAGCTCAGCGACGCGAAAGAGGGGAAGTAATAGGAGTAGTGGGAAGAGTTCCGGAGTAGAGATAGGGCGAGCAGTCATTAAAGCTTAACTGTACTGGAAACACAACGCTATACCGCATGCGTGACATCCGATCGCTCTTGACTGCAGGCGACAGACTAACCTGAACATCCCTTGCCGTAACTTAATGGACTCGCCTGACCCAGGCGCACATTGCCGACGACTTTCAGAACTAAATAATCGTACTGTACTTTCCGGACTCTAGGCCTACATATATACGAATACACCATGATAAACCTAGTATGAGAAAACTCAATTATTAGCCTTTTGGACAGGTCTGTGTTATTGGATGTTATTCCTATAACCACAACTATGACTTCAACAAATAATATTTAAAAATAATAAAGTAACATAGCACAAAACATACACTTCAAATCATTTTTATGAAAACACAGACATAGAAAAGCTTCAGTTCAGAGACATACTACCCATAATATCAAGTAAATCTTCTTTATCGATCGGAGTGCCTTGTAATGAGCATTATATATAGGCCTACAAGCTTTAATTTACTTAATTGAAGTCAATAAATTAAAGATATGTATGGTATTTCTGTCAGTTCGCATTAACTTCCTAACTAAACTAAATTAATTACTTACATACAGTATTTATTTCACCTTTGTTGCACTGTTTTATAATATCTTGTACAATTTTCATTGTTACAATTGCATTTACTACATGATTCTCTCAAGGCTTCTGTATCGTATCGTGACGATTCTGCCGCCAGATGTCAGCTTATTTCCCTGTACCTCTACGATCACGTAAGCAGTGACCATTATTATAATGCTGTTCTCATTTTATACGTTGTGGAACATGAAGTCGCCACATAACAGCAGGATTCAATATGACCAACATTAATTAAATAGATAATTTGTAGAAACAAAAGCCGCCCTAAATAAGGGTTCGATAGATCGGCCTACTAATCAATTCATAAAGAATAATAAGTAAGCAAAACAATTTTGTGACACTTAGAAAGAAAAAGAAAAAACATTAAGATAAGAAAACGTAGGAAATCATTTACAATAAAAATTTTGTTCGGTACAAATGATTACTAATTATAGCTAAGGATGATTTTAACACGTGAGATCCTATGGCATCAATCGTTGCATCAGAAATTTTATATTGTTTAAGTTGATTTAAAGTTTCACAACTTACTGTTGTATTGAGGTAATGACAACATTTAACACAAAATCACAATAAATTTTATTTACTGTCGTCCATGAACAGAAACTTTTATACTCCTTCTCATACCTCATTTTTTATTTGTTTGGGATTCATTTTCCCATCGCTTCGTTGCATTTTTCTAATACTTCCTTCGAAATCTCACAAGCTTCTCTTAAACTTGCCGCCATGATTATTCGCAACAATTCAACGATTCAATGACCGGAACTATGGGCCCTATAATGAGCGTATTGTCTGCCCACATTCGGTGCATCTACAACATACAACAATTAACAAATATTAAATATTTTTATATAATTATTATGAAACAATAATCCGGACTCGCCTAACGGCTCGTCTATAAATATCTCACTCGTACCGTAAAGATTCACTTTCTTAAGGAGTTACGTAAATAACTATTATATCTTGAGGTATGAAAAATTGAAAACCAAAGACACAGATTCCTGCTGTATGAAAAACAACACAAACTCTATGAAATTATTCAACACAAACTCTATTGCAAAAACTTGAATTGTTATTATACGAAAATTATATAAAATTGACAGAATGTGAGCGGATTGACACTTGCAGAACTGCACTTCCGGTTCAAAGAAAGTGTGTTTCCGGTAAATAACAACTCACAAGCAAACATTCTAATGGGGGCAGATAAAGTTAAATTAGTTTCTTTCACTATGTTAATAATGTCAAAAGAAGTGTTTATACAAATTTTGGCCACTCGACCGCAATTACAAGGCCGTGCAGAAAGTGACTTTCCCTGGGGCCGTTTACAGAAAAAAAGCACAATTGATGGAAAGATTTATTGAAACAGATGCAGCAATTTTGTTGCGCTATTTATCGACATATCCCTCACTGGAACTGAGACATTTGTCATACCGTGGGATCAATTTTTGTATCCTTGTGTCGTAGAAGTCAGCCGCCTGGGATCGGAGCCAGCGTTTGACAGCCGTCTGCACCTCTCTGTCGATCCCATGATATGACAAATGTTTCAATTCCGGCAGGGAATGTGTTGAAAAATAGCTCAACAATTGCTGTGTCTGTTTCAATAAATTTTTCCAATGAAATTGTGTTTTATTTCTATTAAGGCCCCTGGAGAACTTATTTTTACGGCTCTCGTAAATGCGGCCGAGTGGCCAAAATTTGCATAAGCACTTCTTTTGGCATTATTAACATGTAGAAAGAAAAAAAATAACTTTTTTTTATCTGCCCCCATCAGAAAGTTTGCTTGTCAGCTAATTAATTAACCAAACATCATGTGGATCATATGCGGAGATTAAGAGAAAGGAAGAAAATAAGAACGATTGGAGAATGCTGGTTTTGCAGTGAAAGACCTCCCTATGGACAGAACACTTAATATCGATGAAACCTAATCACTTCCCCCCCTATTATTACATATCCTAGTGAATTATAGTGAATTTCTAGATGTTAAGTTGAATTTTCTTTTACCAACTTTATTTCGAATTTCGAGTACGGTACTGAGAAATACGATCACTGTCAGTAATTTTCTAATTGTTATGTTGGCAGTAATAATTTTAGTTTGCAGTAAACGAAACTGATGAGGAGAAAGTATAACCACAGTCTAGTATATACAGTCACGAAGCTCAATACGTAGTAAATATGCATCCACAGATAGTCGCTATCCACTAGGATCGCTAATATCGCCTCATTACAGACAATGCGAAATAGTACCGGCTCAGTAAATTGTTCCTAGCACCCTCACAACTCAAGCTTCGTTACTGTATATACTAGACTGTGGTAAAACTAACCTTGTGAAATTTGAACGTAATTAATAATTAATTAGTAATACCGGTATTAATATTAATATCAATACATAATTCGGTTGTATTGCGTTGTGATTTCAATTCAACATTGTATTCAGGTAAGTGTTGCGTGTTATTATTCGGTTGAGACGCTCTTATCATCCAGTCTGCTGTTCAAAAATCTGAAAGTTAGAATTTATAAAACAGTCATATTACCGATTCTTCTATATGGCTGTGAAACTTGGACTCTCACTCTGAGAGAGGAACATAGGTTAAGGGTGTTTGAGAATAAGGTGCTTAGGAAAATATTTGGGGCTAAGCGGGATGAAGTTACAGGAGAATGGAGAAAGTTACACAACACAGAACTGCACGCATTGTATTCTTCACCTGACATAATTAGGAACTTGAAATCCAGACGTTTGAGATGGGCAGGGCATGTAGCACGTATGGGCGAATCCAGAAATGCATATAGAGTGTTAGTTGGGAGACCGGAGGGAAAAAGACCTTTAGGGAGGCCGAGACGTAGATGGGAGGATAATATTAAAATGGATTTGAGGGAGGTGGGGTATGATGATAGAGACTGGCTTAATCTTGCACAGGATAGGGACCGATGGCGGGCTTATGTGAGGGCGGCAATGAACCTTCGGGTTCCTTAAAAGCCATTTGTAAGTAAGTAAATTCAGGTAAGTGTAATTAAATAAGATATACTGTAACTTATAGACCTACTTGGTATGAAACTTGCAGGATATCCAATGGACAGACTTTTATTAAAATGTCCAAGAGAGGTAATAGCATGGTAGCGACTTAGGAGTAGCTATGTATTTTAACTTAAAAAACACATTTAACATTTTTAAATAGAGTGTACCAGTGGTATTCTGTTTTCGGAATTCGTACTAATCATTTCACGTGATCAAACAAAATACATTTTTAGGTTAGGTCTCATGGATCGTGAACTATTTAGTCAAAGCAATGAATTTCATGTTGCGAGGCTAATCTGCTAACTACGAACACAATGCGCGAGATCTAGGCGGAAAATATACTCTCACAAATTATTGAACCATTTAGAAAACAGCTCCCATCCAACATAAAAATGAAATGTGGTAAATAAGTAAATAAGCAAGACATTGTTATTGTTAATACTATGTCGTTATTAATTATTATTATTATTATTATTATTATTATTATTATTATTATTATTATTATTATTATTATTGTTGTTGTTGTTTAATCAACGGTCCGAAGACAAGTTTGAACCTCATAAGTAACACCGATAAGGCATCACTCATGAGGCAACTAGGCCAGGAGATAATGGGGTAGGATGTTCAGTTCCTTTCTCCCTCCAATGCATACATCGCCGATTAGCTACATATTCCACTAATCAGACTTCAGATGCATACAAACAATGGTTCTTCCTCTGACATATCCTCAAGTGAGATGTACTGCCTGATAACAGATATACATATCAGCCAGAACCTCAATCACAGGTATTTTTTATTATTATTATTATTATTATTATTATTATTATTATTATTATTATCATTATTATTATTGTTGTTGTTGTTTAATCAACAGTCCGAAGACAAGTTTGAACCTCATAAGTAACACCGATAAGGCATCACTCATGAGGCAACTAGGCCAGGAGATAATGGGGTAGGGTGTTCAGTTCCTTTCCCCCTCCAATGCATACATATTCGATTAGCTACATATTCCACTAATTAGACTTCAGATGCATATAAACAATGGTTCTTCCTCTGACACATATTTTCAAGTGAGATGTACTGCCTGATAATACATATCAGCCAGAACCTCAACCAGAGGTAGGGCCTATATAATAATAATAATAATAATAATAATAATAATAATAATAATAATAATAATTATTATTATTATTATTGTTGTTGTTGTTGCTGCTGCTGTTATTGTTGTTATTATTATTATTATTATTATTATTATTATTATTATTATTATTATTATTATTATTATTATTATTATTATTATTTCTGTATGGCATTGCCACTTTACCCTCTTTGGTGACATCTGGTATTTGTTGGCAACACTGAAGAGACGGCCAATTTAAGGCTGGTTCACAATAAACCGGGAACAGAAACGGCAACGAGAACGAGAACGGAAATAATGTTAAAATAAATGTATTTAAATATGAGGATTCACAATTAACTATTGTGAACGTTCACATTTAAATACATTTATTTTAACATTTCCGTTCTCGTTCTCGTTGCCGTTTCTGTTCCCGGTTTATTGTGAACCAGCCTTTAGTCTTTTAGGAACAGCTCTTACGTGATACTATACATCATAGAGACAAAACTGATACATTTTTGAAAACCAGAAAGTTTCAAGCTTTCAGATGACATAAAAATAAAAAATCAAATTTTTGAAGGAAAATTAAAAATTAAGGATAGCCGAGTACCTTAAATATAACTGTTGTCAAAGCCCCCCTTAGCCCTTCCCTGGCTCCGCCTATGAACCCTGGTTAGAAGGCCAGCGCGCCAACACTTGAGCCTTAGATCTAGGTACCGGTATCCTTTCCATAACCGGTACTTTCTCAAGGGAAGCAGTGACGCAGCAGAGCGGAACAGCTAATGCTCTCCCGGTGCAAGGGGCACAGGACTGCGGTCAGGCGGTGAGCATAATGCAGACAGCACAAAGACTGGAGATGCATTGGATGGGGTAGTGAATGCATGAGCCGGAGTCCAGGAGCAGGAAGGCAGCGGGAACCCGGCCAGGCGCTGTGTCGGTCACGAGGCACTGCAGGTGACGGAGTACACGTGGCACACAACCTGACGGACGGGTCACGTCCAGGCTTCACCGTGCTCTATGCGTTTACTCAATTCCTGCGTTTTTGTGCTTTAAATACATCCCTGCTTTTGTTACCCACACATTTAATTAGTGCACTACATTTCTTTCAGGACACCAGCATCATCCATATATTGTAATAATAATAATAATAATAATAATAATAATAATAATAATAATAATAATAATAATGACAATGATAATGATAATAATAATGATAATAGTAATAATAATAATAATAATAATAATAATAATAATAATAATAATAGTAATAATAATGGTATTCTTTAGGCAATTTCGCCACTACTGCAGTTATGTCGTTTTTGGACACAATTGTATATTTATTTTATTGGGTTATTTTACGACGCTGTATCAACTTCTAGGTTATTTAGCGTCTGAATGATATGAAGCTGATAATGCCGGTGAAATGAGTCCGGGGTCCAGCACCGAAAGTTACCCAGCATTTGCTCCTATTGGGTTGAGGAAAAACCCCGGAAAAAACCTCAACCAGGTAACTTGCCCCGACCGGGATTCGAACCCGGGCCACCTGGTTTCGCAGCCAGACGCGCTGACCGTTACTCCACAGGTGTGGACCGCAATTGTATATAATCAATGTCGCCAACATAAGCAACAACTAGTCAAAAGTAATGCTAATACGTAATAATCCTCTAAATACTAAATTCGGTAGGAAACGTTGGTCAATATGACGTTGCTTTGGTTTGTTAAGGTTTTTAGAGCTTGTTCTCATTCGAAAAATCTGATAACAAATAATGATAGATGAAGTACAGGAATTTTTTCCACGGCCTACATTAATTTCAAACTGGCATGGTATAGTTGCTTTTTTTTGGTAACTCACGAAAAGGCAACATGGCGGATGTCAGTGGGAAATGGTCTAAAGTTTCTCCAATAATAATAATAATAATAATAATAATAATAATAATAATAATAATAATAATAATAATCAGTGCTTTTTTCTGGAAAAAAGTTTACCGGAACTCTATCACTCGATCACATTATACAACAAAAACGTAGGTTTAAAAAAATTAGGCCTACATACCTAATATTACAATAAGTTCCAAACGGAGCTCATCGATTTTAAGCGTAATGCAAAATTTTGCGATTTCGAGCTATAGTTTCAGGATCAATAACGGAATAACGGAAGATGGCAGCACTAGATTGCATGAGTTACTTTTGCACCAACGATAATAATGAGAAAATGTAAACTCTTGGACTCGGCAGTGGCGGCAATTTTAATTTTAAATTTCGCTTATAAAATATATCTCGTTGGAATTTGTAATCTCAAAAATATTATTATTATTATTATTATTATTACTATCAGCGCTTTTTTCAGCCGCAACGGTCCGGAACGCGTTCCGGTAAACTTTTGCGATTACAAATTCCAACGAGATATATTTTATAAGCGAAATTGAAAATTAAAATTGCCGCCACTGCAAAGTCCAAGAGTTTTAATAATAATAATAATAATAATAATAATAATAATAATAATAATAATAATAATAATAATAATAATAATAACAATAATAATGTAAGAAGAATGGAAAATTCAAGAATCCCAAAAATTATGATGCAATATAAACCTAGAGGACATCGTCGACCAGGAAGACCTTTAAGAAGACTGCTAGATGGGGCCGAAACAGGTCTAGAGAGACCTAATTCGTGAAGGATGATGATGATGATGATAATAATAATAATAATTATTATTATTATAATTATAATTATAATTATAATAATAATTATTATAATTATAATTATAATAATAATAATTATTATTATTATTATTATTATTATTATTATTATTTTAACTGACAGAGTTAAGGCCATTCGGCCTTCCACTCAACCAGCATGATACAAAATTACCACACTACTATAAAAAAACATAGGCTAATACAATAAATACCAGATCCAGGAATTTTGTGATATGTGTTACGCTCTCAATAATGTTTCACGGCTCTATAGATGCTCTTGGGTGATGTACCTAAGACATTGGCGACGTACAGGAAGCTGCACCCAACTTCAACACGCGCGATAGCTCTCGCATCATCTTCCGATCTTAAAAGTTATTTTCTTAACCATAGCCGAACAAGATGTTGAATGGTAATTCAAGGAAGTAATTTTGTAAAACAATCACGAATAATGGGCAGCAATGAGGCGACAAAACGTATCGCCACAGCTTTAAAAGTCATTGTTGAAATGGTCTATAAAAAGATAAAATTAATAGAAATTACTTTCATTGTCACTTTATCGCAACCTAATAAAACTAAAAATGTTTTGAAATGTTTAAATTATTATTGTTTTATAGTTTCTTTACAAGTAGCAATACAAATAATTTATTTACCTAATTTTTTTAAATAAATTTAGGAAAATATTTGGGACTAAAAGGGATGAAGTTACATGAGAATGGAGAAAGTTACACAACGCAGAACTGCACGCATTGTATTCTTCACCTGACATAATTAGGAATATTCAATCCAGACGTCTGAGATGGGCAGGACATGTAGCATGTATGGGCGAATCCAGAAATGCATGTAGTGTGTTAGTTGAGAGGCCGGAGGGAAAGAGACCTTTGGGGAGGCCGAGACTTAGATGGGAAGATAATTTATTTATTTTATTTTATTGGGTTATTTTACGACGCTGTATCAACATCTAGGTTATTTAGCGTCTGAATGACATGAAGGTGATAATGCCGGTGATATGAGTCCGGGGTCCAGCACCGAAAGTTACCCAGCATTTGCTCGTATTGGGTTGAGGGAAAACCCCGGAAAAAACCTCAACCAGTTAACTTGCCCCGACCGGGATTCGAACCCGGGCCACCTGGTTTCGCGGCCAGACGCGCTGACCGTTACTCCACAGGTGTGGACTGGGAAGATAATATCAAAATGGATTTGAGGGAGGTGGGATATGATGATAGAGACTGGATTGATCTTGCGCAGGATAGGGACGTATGGCGGGCTTATGTGAGGGCGGCAATGAACCTTCGGGTTCCTCAAAAGCCAGTAAGTAAGTAAATAAGTAAGTGTAACGCTTTTGTGCAGTTGTGTTGAAAATACAATAACAATTCCTTTTATCTTCCCAACATACCTGTAAAATAATTATGTAATAATAATAATAATAATAATAATAATAATAATAATAATAATAATAATAATACCTAAATATAATTAAATTATTACACTGGATCAAGATTATAATTATACGAATAACTTCAATTTGACTGCGTCCGTAAAAAATCGTTTAGTCTGTTCTTGAAAGTAGTTATTGTCTGGCAGCCCCCAATCCTCTGAGGTAGAGAATTCCATTCACGGGGCACTGAGACAGTAAAAGAAGATGAATAGTGGGATGTTCTATGAGGAAGAATTGCTAAAATTTGGCTCTCCTGTGACCTGGTGTTTAGATTGTGATTGGAGGATAAGTAGTTAATGGGAACGTAGATAATTTGGAGTAAACATGTGGAGACCTCGAAATAAAAGAGACAGCGAATGATGTGTTCTACGGTTATTGAGTCGCAACCAGGATAAATATCTGAACGAGGGTGTAATATGGTCGAATCTGCGATCACTGCTGATGAATCTGACACACATATTGTTCACACGCTGCAGATTGTTCGAAAGTTCAGTTGTCAAATCTGTAATTATTACGTCCCAATAGTAAAACAGTGGTAATGCGAGGGTTTGCGCTAAAGTCTATTTTAATTTTGGCGGGAGAAAGTTCCTGAACGGGTTAAGAATGCATAGTATAGCATACGCTCTTGAATGTTTCCTTTAGGCTGGCCGTCCTCTGGAACCGAATTCGGCCGAATAACAACTCGGCCGTTTACGGTCGTACACGGCCGAATGATCCCACAACAAGAGAATGCATTGGCGCGCGTCCATTACACTCGCCCTATTCGGCCGTTTGCGGCCGAATGACGATTGGATCCAATTCAGATGGGATTTTCCGGTCTCATTCGGCCGAACAGAGCAACACGTGGTCACTGTTTCCATAAATTTCGCCACGAACGCCGAAAAATTAATTAGATCTTGTATTTTTTTTTTTCGTTAAACAAGTGAACTAAAACTTTTAAGGCTTAACAAATTCCTATTCATGTACTACTTACTTTAATATCACTGACAAACGTTTTTCAGGTGGTACAACTTCTCTGAAATTTTACCATTTTGAGATTGATGGACGAATTACATTTAAAATATAATGAAATGTATAAACATTCATCCGATAGTAATCGAAAAAGATAGCACTATCTTCTAGAAGTTTATTGTGTAGGCGTAGGTGATGAAACTTACACAACGCAGAACTGCAACGCTGTATTCCTTACCTGACATAATTAGGAACATTAAATCTAGACGTTTGAGATGGGCAGGGCATGTAGAACGTATGGGCGAATCCAGAAATGCATATAGAGTGTTAGTTGGGAGGACGGAGGGAAAAAGACCTTTTGGGAGGCCGAGACGTAAATAGGAGAATAATACGAGTATTAAAGGATTTGAGGGCGGTGGGATTTGATGATGGAGACTGGATTAATCTTGCACAGGATAGGGACCGATGGCGGACTTTTGTGATAGCGACAATGAACCTGTGGGTTCCTTAAAAGCCATTTGTATATATGTATGTACTTTTTAGTTGGCTATTTAACGACGCTGTATCAACTACGAGGTTATCTAGCGTCGATGAGGCTGGTGATAGCGAGATGATATTTGGCGAGATAAGCCGAGGATTCGCCATAGATTACCTGACATTCAACTTACGGTTGGGGAAAACCTCGGAAAAAGCCCAAACGTAATCAGTCCAAGCGAGGATCGAACCCGCGCTAGAGCGCAACTACAGACCGGCAGGCAAGCGCCTTAACAGTCTGAGCCACGCCGGTGGCTGTATGTATGTATGTATGTATGTATGTATGTATGTATGTATGTATGTATGTATGTATGTATGTATGTATGTATGTATGTATGTATGTATTTATTAAGTATAAACATGTAGCACGAGGACATATGTAGAACTGGTAATTGACGGCCGAAGCGTCGGCTGCAGTGGACGATCGATCGGCTCTTCTGCCGGTTGTCCGGCATTCGGCCGTATACGGCCTAACAAATATTCGGCCGTTCACGGTGCCAGTGGACGGCTAGGCTTATTTGGAATTCCCAATTTAAATTTTCATCTAAGTAAATGCCGAAGTTTCTGACGACGGAATGGTATGAATAGTGGCATTATTTACTGTAATGGATTGGGTAGGCTATTCTGTTGTTCAATGTGTTCAGTAGTCTCTTATGTCCAATTATTATAGCTTGTGGCTTACTAGCGTTTAACCTAAGTCCGAACTTATGTACCCAAATGTACGAGAATTCTACTATCCCATCCGACGTGTAACCCCTATATTCGGCCGAATAGAATATTAATAGAAAAATTAAAAGACAGCAAATTAATTTCATTTATTCTAATTCCTGTACCCTAATACCCGTATATACGATGCGGTAAGAAATACGTATAGGAAATGTTACAAATATGAAATAGTGCCATATACGACCTGAGACGAGTTATATTCTAGCGGAAGCCTTCCAAATTACTTCGCACCGATACTATCTTTCGCGGGAATCTGTTAGTTTGCAGTTATAAACTTTTCATTAGATTCTATTGCGTTTTCGAGGAAAGTGACAATTTTGGCGGTAAGTTCTTTTCTTGAATATACATTGTTATTCCTCAATGTTAGAAAAAATATTAACGATATAATGTTCTTAAAGAGAAATAATCTACATTTATATCAATGTATGTTTAACTGATTTCGTTTTAAAATTATGATATGTTTTGAGGTTATATCAAGTTGGTACCGAAAGTATCAAGTTGTGTGAGCTTGAACTATATCTCTACCCAATGAAGAGTAGTAACGCAGCTCTAAACGTCAACAAACCAGAACAACAAATAATGTACAATCGGAATGGTCCACTGCTATAGAACAAAAAACAAAACAAGCAACGAATATAGAAAGATACTAAATGCCAATTAGAATGTTTGTAATTTTCAATCTAAAATAATTTTCGCATACGTATAAAAGTAACAAATCAAATACATAGTAAACGCCTATTGTCCTGTACCGGCGATCATAGATCAATTTCCTTCGTCAACGCATTGGAATTGCGGTTCAGCAAGGGAATTCTACCTCCATCCTGGGATCATTTCCTAACTACATTTCGATGGATGAGATCTTTCTCGTATAATTTCTTCCTCTTATGTAATATTCTTTCATTTATTCCTTTTATCACATTTCAATTCACACTAACGGCTCACCAACAACCTATTTCAGATTAAATGCAATGTTTCTATTGTAAATACTAGTTCAGACATTTCTGTAAAATGTAAATATTGTTAATTTGTATGTTTGTTTCTAATTATATAATACCAACTTAAAAAAATACATAGTGGTATGTCTCTAGACTTTTTAAAATACTTCATAATGTAAGTTTTCAGTTTATCAAAACAAATACTACTTACTTATTAACTTACAAATGATTTTTAAGGAACCCGGAGGTTCATTGCCGCCCTCACATAAGCAAGTTATCGGTCCTTATCCTGTGCAAGATTACTCCAGTCTCTATCATCATATCCCACCTTCCTCAAATCCATTTTAATATTATCCTCCCATCTACGTCTCGGCCTCCCCAAAGGTTTTTTTCCCTCCGGCCTTCCAACTAACACTCTATATACTACTTCTATGTCCATAAAAACTATTTCGTATGCGGAAGATATTCGTAGTACGTCACAAGACGTGACTGGAGCATACAGTATTTCTTACTACATCAAGTGAAGAATAGTTCTGTGAATATAATAGTGCACCTCGTATGTAGCATATCATATTAAATCCATGTTCATATGTTTACAAAGGTGGTGTGACTACATAAATTCTTGTAACAAAGACAGTAGAGCAGGTTTAGCGTGGCTAAGATTGGGGGCATGAAAGAGTAATAAAATTGTCAACGAAGAAGGAGAGCTCCTTTGTCCACTGTGCGGGGAAAAGGACTCCTGGAGACACATTTTATTACAGTGTGTCTAAACGGAACATATCCGGAGAAAATATCTACAACCCTCGATGCTAAGTTAAAATAGGGGTTCGCTTGCATGTCTTGACCTCATGGGGAATAGAGAATGCGAACAAAAGATTGGATTGTTCCACTTGAAGGTGAGACAACTTAGAACTCCAGCTGTTGAAGATTATGATGCGAACTGATGTAGGGATAATGGTAACTACACTTTTATGCCTGTTTGTATGTTAGGTAGGATATATTACATGTGTTTTGTTTGTGCCATTTTCATATTAATCTGTGCGTTCTTTTGGAGAGTGGCTGCATAGATGAGAGGAGGGGGGAGTGAAACCTACAAAGTAGGACTTGTTTTTACACAGCACGTACGGTCAGAAGATCCGTGCATTGGATTTAAGAGAAAATTTTGATAATATAGTACTTCCGTATATATAACATTGCTCAATAAATCCATCTATCTAAAAAGTTGTAAATTTTAGGGTTGAAACGAAGCATACCTAAGCAACATAAGACTAACTAGTGAACATAAATTGTTACAATGAATATGTCGTCAAGAAAGACGTACAGTTTCCCTGGAAAAGGATGAGACGATTAAATATTCCTAAGTCTTAGAGGTAAGACACTGCGCATGATCGGAGACCAGAGCATCGATAGACAAGATAACGAATATTGAGTTACTTAAATTCAGGCTATTTGGTTTGTTACTAGCATCGTTCCGAAATTCACTTCAAAAACTGCAAAAAATATGATAATATTACGTAAATAAAAGATAAATATATACATAAATCGTGTAGTTAAATCGACAATGGACCTTCATGACTAGATCGACACTCCGCACAGAAAGGAAAACTTTCATATCGTTTCAATAGCTCAGACGGTAAGACTTCTGCGTGTTGTGTAGGAGAGTGCGAGTTCGATTCTTAGTCTATACAACGATTTTTTTTGTCTAAATAACGTTGAAATAGCTAAGTAACTTTGAAATAGAGTTTTACAAAGTCCTGAGATTAAGTGTTAATGATCGCAAACAATACAAAATTACAA
This sequence comes from Periplaneta americana, assembly GCA_025594305.2. Taxonomy (NCBI): domain Eukaryota; kingdom Metazoa; phylum Arthropoda; class Insecta; order Blattodea; family Blattidae; genus Periplaneta; species Periplaneta americana. Next base: position 129,961,110 of record JAJSOF020000011.1, on the reverse strand, counting down.
GTTATAATATTATAAACGTTAATCTAACGAATGCATTTATACACAGACATATACAATGTAAATTCATATATATATTTAAAACTAACAATTAAAATGAAATTAAAATATATATGTATAATAATAGACAAACTTTTACAAAGGTTTAGAGTCCTTAGGCTATGTCATTTGTTGAGTAATTATTACAATATTTTATTAATAGCTTTCCCATATGTGTAAGAAATGCAATCGCACAAAACAATTTTTGTTAAAGGTATGGCTTTGGATTATTTCATTCTTACCCCTTCAGTTAATTTTAACTATTTTATCTACGTGTTTGCAATAGTGTTTAATTTAATGTGCATTCAATTTTATTCATGTTATGATTGAATGACAAGGCACTGTTGCAGTTATTGACTAATTACATATATTAATACTAATTATTAAATGCATCTGTTAAGTAATCAATTGCAGTATCCTTTGCAAAATCTTGAATATTTAAGTTGTCAATAATATTTCTGTACTAGTCTATACAACTATAATACGTTAAAAGAATTTGCAATAGATTTGGGATCCTCTACTTTATAATCATTGGCTTTAATGAAAAAATATTTTCTTTCTTAGGATATCCACAAGTTTAAATTTAATAATATTCTGAATAGGTTTAATTGCATTATCTGAATTTTGTACTTTTCTATTAAAATATATTCTATTTCACTCTTTCATAATTTTTTATAAATTACACTGCACTTCTTGCAGTATTTAAGAATACGACGATCATTGCATTGCAACTCATTACATATAGACTCTTCTTTTTAATACATGAGATTTTAAAGTCCCTGCGTTATTTACATGTTTTTACTTTTGAATTTTTTCACAACATTGATTGGAGAACATCCACTGAAGTGATTATGAAATTAAGTGAAAAATTCAATATATTTACTCTTAATATCAGTAGTACCAGTATCATATATGTTTTTCCAAGATTCATTTTGTAGACATAAATGTAAATAATCACTAGATACAGCATTTACGATCCTTTCTTAGTTTTAAATTAATATTTTGAAATTGTTCAGTGACATTGGAAACACTTAGGATTTGTTTATCATGTCCAGACAAGCCATTGATTATAGGTTCTGTCGAATAGGAATTCAGTCTAATTCTGTGTACAAAACATTTAACAATGGCTGTGCTACTTCAGCTTGTATGCTGTGGGAAAATGACTCTGCGACTAAGGTTTTCAGTTTCAAGGAGTGAATTTAATTTACTTTTATGAAAAAGTTCCGAGAGATAATCTATGTTTATGTCACTACAGATCACAAATTCCAGATGAGATTTCTAAAATCTTTTCTTTACAAATTCAATGTTGGCTATAAATATTAATAAATAATGTAAGAAATATGAATGGTTGTAGTTATAAGTCTGATTTACATTATAAAGAGCAAGATGTTACATTCCTCGGCAAGATTCGAACTTTCGATGATGGTTTTGTCGTCCAACGCACAACCACGGACCTATTCAATGCTTATGTTAATAACATACAATTTAGCTGTAGCAATGTGGTGTCATAACTTGGGGTTTGTTTACTTAATGTAATTAGATTTAATTTGATTAGTTTCGCAACAATTGGACTTCCTGTTATATCCTGTTATTTAGATATTTAATTTAGGGTTGATTTATTAACTCTTACTATGCAAGATGCCTCTTATTTCAATAATTCTATATCATGTTAAATAGTCATTGTCTACACTAAAGTATTATCGTCATGTCTCATTTCTCATCGTAATGGCGAACCGACGTGACATGAGACAGCGATTTATAGCTCTAGTTGGGGCTGGATATGGGGCTAGATCTGCTGGCCGTTTGGTCGGTGTTCCTGGAAGTACAGCCGCGAGGTGGCTTCATCGTAACCAAAATTTAGGGGAGGTCGAAAATCGCCCTATTCCTGGGCGTCCGCGGATTTCTTCATTGGAAGAGAATGCTCTCTTATTCGAGACAGTTCGACAGGACCCCTTTCTGACTGCTAACGAAATAAGAGCAGCATCTAACTTTCCCGGCTCTTCACAGACTGTGATCAGCAGGTTGAGGAACCGCGGTATTAGGAGCCGGAGGGCTGCGCAAATGGAAATATTGGTGGAAGCACAAGCTGTCGACAGTCTTGCCTTCGCTACCAATCGAGTGGATTTCGATTGGAGAAATGTAATTTTCTCCGACGAAACAACCATCTCGAGTGATTACGAAGGTCCTGTCCGTGTCTTCGTGAGGATGGTCTCCGACATGACCAGCGCTATGTGCACCGACGTGAAAGATCGGGGCGCTTTAGCATATCGTGTTGGGGGTGGATATCTTACGATGGACCTGGCGTTATAGAACGCATCGATGGCCGGTTTAATGCGGGAACTTACGAGCACATTCTGAAAAATGTATTCCTTCCCTCCGCCCGAGAACGTTTTCCCGAAGGAACATTGCTGTTCCAGCAGGATAACCATCCCATGCACTATGCTGCAATCATTCAAAGATGGTTTCAAAGGAAACCCGAGATCAAAATCATTAATTGGCCTCCGAAGTCACCTGATTTGAATGTCATCGAAAATTTATGGGCGAAATTGAAAAACAGAAGGATAGCCACCTATGTCCACCGAAATCGAGACGAATTGTGGGATCAAGTTGTTGACACCTGGGAAGATCTCGCCGGGGATCAGAACTTATTCCACAATCTCGTGACATCCATGCCGGATCGACTTAGAGTTGTAATAGAAGCTGATGGCATGTGGACAAGATTTTAAGTGAACAGGTCTCTTTTTGTTTCTTATGATTTTTGTTTGAGGAAGAATACTTTTAACTTCCAAGTAAGATAATTTTTTTTTTTTGACGAGGTTCAGCCCACTTGTAAGACCTAGAAATTGGGCATAAATTATTCCATATTTTTCGACAAATTAGACAGTCGAGGAACTCTGAACAAATTAATTACATCTCAATAAAAAAAATTTTTACCCGGGATCGAACACGAGACGTTTCGGTTATATAGTGGAACCGACATGCTACTATATAAGCTACCGAGACAAGACAGTGACAGCAGCAGTCCAGAATGTAGATCCCTTAGCAGGCATTTGCCATTCGGTACAGTGAAGCAATGATATTTTGTGATTCGAGCTATGTTGTGAAATCCTGGCCTTAAATGGCAGTCTTCTTCGTGATCCTTATTCTGGTCCTTGTCCTTGTTGTGGTCCTTGTAACAATTCTTGTACTATTTGTCATGGTATGTATTGTTACGTCGATATAGAGTGAACCGTGCTGTAGAACTTTAACTTCCGACGACCAAGAATCGTCTCATTCTTTTTCAGGGTAACTGTACATAATCAAAGTAGCTTATGTCAAGAATTTAAAGACAGACCATGTGGTGACAGGATGTCCTACATTGGCATCATATGAATATCTTGCTAGACACAACAACGTATGTAAATTAATACATTATGAAATATTCAATGAAATGGGAAAAATAACGGCTGAGTATTTGTACCTCCATGATCCCAGACTTGTCATGACGAGAAAGTAATGTCAGTGTACAGTACTGCGCGACCTTTTAATACAAACTGACACACAAATAGAAGCAACTAACCAGTTATCATAGAGACAATAACGCAAAAACTTGCCAGATCTCTTAATGCAGCTATCCCAGCTGATAGAAATACAATTAAAGATAAGCTGAAAAACTGCCAGAAAATATGTGGCACATGTAGGCTACCATCACATACAGGGTTGTCGACACCAGTGCTCTAGATCAGCGGTTCTCAAACTGCATTGAGTTCGAGGACCCGTTTCATACGATATGAATTTTTCCGGACCCCTCAACACACTAACTTTGTACTTTTCCTTTTAGTATGAGCATGTAAGCCTATATTCGTTCATTCATAGTTTTCTGCCCAAGAGCAGGTCTTTCACTCCAAATCCAGCATTCACCACTCTTTCCTATATTCTGTCTTCCTCTTGTCTCCTCATATGATCCATATATCTTAATGTCGTCTATCATCTGATACCACCAGCGTACAGGTAATTAAGTATGGACACTTCGCGTCGGTACCTTTGATGTAGCTGGACTGATTTCAATGACCTTCAAGCCAGCCAGAGCGTGAGATTCTGCTTTCTGCCTAGAGTTGGCGCTGACATCACACCAGCTAGCAGTCGACACAGAGGAAATATAACACACATAATTAATACATCTAGGTACATTATGTACTCAAATAAAATAAATTGGATCCATAGAATAATAAATCCGTCATTAACTGTAATGTCTAGACTCTAGAGTTCCTTTTTTAATGAGAGTTGAGACGTTGACCCCAACAACCATTAAAATACGTAATGATTTGATAGCACTGAAAATGGAAAAACAAAACTCTTATGAAAAGTAAAACCATATACCTATATTATATTATATACAAATATTAAACGAATTCGATACTTAATTTTATAATGTATTACATTATTATAATTTATTATATCTGAAATATAAAAAAAAATATTATGACAACTAATTTGCCACTGACAAATAAGGAAAAGATGTTAACTTGAATTTATTTGAAGCAAAGCGTTACTGGATTATGCAATAAGTTAGGAGATGTTTGGATCCTATGTCTCAACTCTATATTCAATTATTATCTTAGCGTATGCTCGATTACACTAACCACTAGCGCTTGAAAGTGGAACTAAACGCCGGCACACAGAGAAACAAAACACAGGAAAATTCGCTCAGTGTCCATTCTTTACCCAGTCTTGCCATAAATGCTGTTACAAACTAATTAATTGAAAACTCGAAAACGGCTTGAAATATTTTAATGATCTTTTAGTATGTTGTACTTACATGTTTTTGACGCACATAGCACTAATCAGTTTTCAAATGACCACCTTTTGCAATCACAGGCTCTAAGTCCTTCTGGCCATTCATCTATTGCAACACGCATAGTCTCCATTGGGAAATCCGCCACTGCTGCCAACAACGAACGCTTCAAACTTTCAATTGTGGGGTGCCTCTTCTTACAGACGATCCTCTCAAGGACTGACCACAGTTTGTAGTCCAAGGGATTGAGGTCCGGGCTGCTAGACGGCCAGTCTGCGGTAGAAATGAAGTCAGGCACATGACACTCAAGCCACTCTTGCGTTGACCTCGCCTTATGGGCTGGAGCAGAATCCTGCTGGAAACTCCAATTTTGATTCCGGAACAATGTCTGGTTTAAGTCTTTTACAATAGGCTCCAATACCGTGTTTTCATACACTTTTGCGCTGGTTTCAACCCCCTTTTCACAAAAATGCAACTGGGTGGCTCCAGAATAACTCACCCCCACCAAACCATAACTGAGGAGGGATGATGGCCCCTCTGAACTTTCGGAGCTTTTTCACGGGCTTCCCGAGAGCAAGATGCATACACCCTATCATTTTGGCGGTTGAAACTCTCTTCAATGGTGAAAATTTTCTCATCGGTGAAGAGTATTCTTCGGTGTCCATTGTTGACGTAACGCTGCAGCAGGCGTCTGCATTTCAGCACCCTCTGCTTCTTCAACCGTGCATCGAGGTAATGGCCGGTACTTCGGCGATAAGGTCTAAGTCCAAGGTCCTCACTAAGCAACCTGGACATTGATCTTTGCGACATGTTGAGCTCCCGCGCCAAGACTGACTGCTTCCGGACAGGATTTCGGCGTATCCGAGTCGCCACTGCCTTCTGCGCCGCTGCGGTCCATACAGTTCGAGGCCGACCCTCCCTTGGGCGATCCTTAACAGACCCGGTTTCAGTGAATCTCTGGATGGTCCGGTGAACAAACATTCGACTAATCTTTAGTCTTTTTAAGGTCTGGAAAATTTCACTAGCAGATTTTCCAATGTTATGCAACGCTATTACAGCGACACGATTTTCGTAGTCTCCCCATTCCATGCTAAAAACTGCTGGTATGTGCTTCTTCTGTCACTGACGAACTTACAATGAACCAGGGTGGCAGTTAACGCAAGGGTGGTTTATTACCCCCAAAACTGGTTCTACAGTATGAGTCAGACGTTTGTATAAAAGTATTTATGGCAAGACTGGGTATAATCCCTATTCGCTGATACCACCTTCTACCCCGAACTCTTCTCCCGTTTACCATTCCTTCCAGTGCATCATTCAGTAGGCAGTTTTTTCTCAGCAAGTAACCCAACCAATTCCTTTTCCTCTTCCTGATCAGTTTCAGCATCATTATTTCTTCACCCACTCTTTCCAACACAGCTTCATTTCTTATTCTGTCCGTCCACTTCACACGTTCCATCCTCCTCCATATATCCACATTTCAAATGCTTCTAGTAACTTCTCTTCACTTCGTCGTAATGTCCATGTTTCTGTTCAATATAATCCCACACTCCACTCAAATCACTTCACTAGTATCTTCCTTAGTTATTTTTCCAGAGGTACGCAGAAGATGCTCCTTTTTCTATTAAAAGTTTTCTGATTAAATTTCCAATTTCTTTACCGTGTTAATATTTAGAATTTACCTTGCTTGATTATTTACGAAGTCTTGTGCTTCATTGCCCAAAGCCTAGTGGAGATCTTGCGCTATCTTCTGGTTTCCTGTTGTGGTGGGGTGTGTTCATAATTGTGTCGAAAAGGGTGTGTGTTTTGAAATTCAGTTGAGTGTTCAGGATGTGATGCGGGTGTCTTTCAGTATGTTTATAAATTTCATATTGTTCTAGTGGTCAACTTTCTGGTTTTTTGTCTGGATGTGTAGTATTTTCAAGTCGCTGTAGCTGTGGTTGGAGTTTGTGTTGTGTTCTGAGTAGGCTGAATTATTTTGTAGTTTTATTATGACTGTGATACGTTCGTTGTAACGTGTTTGAAATGATCTTCCAGTCTGTCCAATGTAGAAGTCATTGCAACTGTTGCATGATAGTTTGTAAACTTCTGTTAAGTTGTATTTATTTGTGTGTCTTGTCTGTGCGTTAAGATGTTTTTGTAGTGTGTATTTTAGTTTCTTGAATGATGAGGCAATTGTGTATGTGATCTTGTTTTCATATGTTAGTGTGATGTATTTGTTTCTTTCCTGGGTTTGTGTGGCGTTTTCTTGTTTGCGTTTAGTGTTTCTTATGATGTTCTCTATTATGTTGGGGTTGTATCCATTTTCCTATCCTATGTATTTGATAGTGTGTATTTCTTCCTTGTAATCTTGTTGGCTCATAGAAATGTTGATGAGTCTGTGTATCATGGATCGAAATTCTGCGTGTTTGTGTACTGTTCTCCAACCACGAGAAAGTCTCTGCGGAATGAAACGCAGCGGGATAATGCTGTGAATGAATGTTGATGTCATAAGGTGTCATAAGGACACACACGTGGGTACTCGTATCTTTATTGGCTAGCTCTCACAGCACAAACAACAACACTGATACACATATTTTTATACTACCCTAGTTACAAAATTAGATCACTGTTACTCTCCTGGTCTTTTAATCCCTCCATACAGGAAATAACATATGCAGGAGAGCGCATGGTTTTTAAATTGACGTTATAACGATAATATTATCTATCTGTTTCGCTCCAATATATGACGTAATAGTAAGTACATTCCTTTCACGGTTGATCTCCTGGTTGGAGAACAGTAATGTGGGGTGATTGGAGGTGTTGTGTTCCTTTGAGTCATATTTTCGCAAGACTTTCTTCATATTGTTCCGGTCTCTAGTTATAAGTAAAACAACAACGTGGATTTTGTTTAAACTTACTAATAATAGAAAGCAGAAAGTTGTCTCCACAATCTGATTTAAGAAATGGCATGCAGCGGATTCGTAAGCTGCAAAATTCAACAAACATTGTTTTCCGTATTTTAGTGTCTGGTGTTGAAGAATGGGAAGTCCTTTTATAAATGCCATTCTTGACTTAGTTCTATCCAGACTGTGTCCAGGAATCGGAAATGACAGAGATGGCAACCCTTCTGCGAACACCTGACTGTTCCCGCATTGTCCACCAGACTGCAGCGCGCATTTTTCATTATTCATTGTTAGCACGACCACGCCAAACTCATTTTAAATTCCACACTATAAATCGAATCAATTATAATATTTGCAGATATGTAGACTATGTCTTTAAGTATGATTTTAGAGTCTTTAAAAACATTTTATGTTAAAGCACTGGGGAAAGGTGAGTCAGATGTTAGCACTGGGTTAGAGGAGTAACCTCGTATTTTATCACAACTTCGTTCCGACAAAGATGAAGTAAATATCTTAAACCAATAAGAATTGGAACTTGGGACTTGGGAATTGACCGTCACAAAAAGATTATATACCCATTCTTCTTCTTGCATTCTCATCGTTCCCCTTCCTTTCCCCTTGCTCTCCTTGCATTCTTTTCGCTCTTTTTGCATTCTCTTTGTTTCCTCCTATTCCCCTTGCTCTCCTTGCATTCACCTTGCTCTCCTTGCATTCCCCTTGCTCTCCTTGCATTCCCCTTGGTCTCCTTGCATTCACCTTGCTCTCCTTGCACTCCCCTTGGTCTCCTTGCATTTACCTTATCTCTTTGCATTCCCCTTGCTCTCCTTGCATTTCCCTTGTTCTCCTTACATTCCCCTTGTTCTCCTTACATTCCCCTTGCTCCCCTTACATTCCTCTTGGTCTCCTTGCATTTCCCTTGCTCTCCTTGCATTTCCCTTGTTCTCCTTACATTCCCCTTGCTCCCCTTACATTCCTCTTGCTCTCCTTGCATTTCCCTTGCTCTCCTTGCATTCCCCTTGGTCTCCTTGCATTTACCTTATCTCTTTGCATTCCCCTTGCTCTCCTTGCATTTCCCTTGTTCTCCTTACATTCCCCTTGCTCCCCTTACATTCCTCTTGCTCTCCTTGCATTTCCCTTGCTCTCCTTGCATTTCCCTTGGTCTCCTTGCATTTCCCTTGCTCTCCTTGCATTTCCCTTGCTCTCCTTGCATTCCCCTTGGCCTCCTTGCATTTACCTTATCTCTTTGCATTCCCCTTGCTCTCCTTGCATTTCCCTTGTTCTCCTTACATTCCCCTTGCTCCCCTTACATTCCTCTTGCTCTCCTTGCATTTCCCTTGCTCTCCTTGCATTTCCCTTGGTCTCCTTGCATTTCCCTTGCTCTTCTTGCATTCCCCTTGGTCTCCTTACATTCCCCTTGCTCCCCTTACATTCCCCTTGGTCTCCTTGCATTTCCCTTGCTCCCCTTACATTCCCCTTGGTCTCCTTGCATCTCCCTTGTTCTCCTTGCATTTCCCTTGCTCTCCTTGCATTTCCCTTGGTCTCCTTGCATTTCCCTTGGTCTTCTTGCATTTCTATCGTTCTCCTTGCATTCATCTTGCTCTCCTTGCATTTCCCTTCCTCTCCTTGCATTTTCCTTGGTCTCCTTGCATTTCCATCGTTCTCCTTGCATTCACCCTGCTCTCCTTGCTTTCTCCTTGTTCCCCTTGCATTCCCATCGTTCTCTTTGCATTCACCTTGCTCTCCTTGCATTCCCCTTGTTCTCCTTGCATTCTCTTCACTCTCCTCGCATTCCCTTTGCTCTCCTATTCCCCTTGCTCGCCTTGCATTCTTCTTGTTCTCCTTCTATTCCCCTTGCTCTCCTTGCACTCCCCTTGCTCTGCTTGTAAGCCCGACGTAGTCTTTTAATACCGTTTGCTTTTCCTGTATTCTCCTTGTTCTCCTTGTTTCAGGTAAAGATTGAAACATAGGAAAGTTACGCAACTGTCAGCAGGTAATCACACCAAAACGTAGTTCAAAGTAAAGGTATGCAGCATAGCACAACTACATGCATTTTCATGAAATTGTCTATTTTTTTGCATAACCATAATACTTATTCTTATATGCTTAATTCGTATAAACAGAAAATAAAAATATCTACAAATGAGCCGTTCAGAGGAGAAGTGGTGTAAGTAAAAAATGGGTAATGAGAGTTAATGTAAACATTCTGTAAAATACAGCGCAACGTAGCAATTAATATTCAATTTATTTAAACTATTAGTAGTCGTTGGATAGCAAGAAGGACATATTAACTGCTACTTTGCAGTGTATTTTACATAATTTTTACTTTAAACCTCATTATCCAATTTTGACTTACACCACTTTTGCTCTGAACGGCTCAAATGTGTTTGGAATCAGAGTGTCACGATAAAAAAAATTAAATAAAATGGAATAGTTTGCAAAATAAACAGCTGATAAGACAGCGAAACCCATTCGCGATGTAGTCACTCTAAGAGTTACGCAGCAAGTAAAATAAAAAAGATACTTGGCTAAAATTAGGCCTGTAGCACTTTCAGTTCAGTCTCTACCTCTCAGCATGTCAGAGTTGAGCCGTGGAAAATATGTTCCGAAAAACAATAAAAAATAATTGTATGTCAGACAGAAGCATGTCTATTGTTCTCTTCTGCATTCACATTTAAAAGGCTCTAATGAACTGAATTTTAACGACTGGATGTAATCCATGGACATACTGCAGGACGAATTACATAAGCACTCTATGCATTTCTTAACAGCATTCCGTTTTAGAAAGTCATGAATTTTGAAACAAGACTGACAGATTTGATAATAATAATAATAATAATAATAATAATAATAATAATAATAATAATGATAATAATAATAATAATAATAAGAAGAAGAAGAAGAAGAAGAAGAAGAAGAAGAAGAATACGGCACTTCTCATGTGGAAAAAGAGGAAACGTTGTGATATATAACAGTGGCGTACGCAGAATTTTGTCAAGGGGAGTAATTTTTAATATTGTTTACAATTCACATTATCAGTATTTAAAATTTTGTGTATTATTATTATTATCATCATCATCATCAGCTGAGTTTTCACAGGGCCATATGAAACTAGTTCCGCGAAGAACGTTTTCGACAACATAGTAACGCTACGGCTGCGAAGAAAGATTTGCCAATGCCTAATTTTCACTAACCTCGCGAGAATCACTATGCAACTTTTTGCTAAAAAAAAAATTGTAAAATTGATCTTTGCGACCGCTTAGACATTCAAAGAATCCGGAACGATAGTGATAAGTTTATATAGGGTTGGGCAGATAAAACCGGCCCGTGTTATAACATTGATAGGTATAGTAGCCTCGTTTAATTATTAGGCAGCGGCATTCCTTTTAAGATTTGTAAATCTTTATTGCATGCACCGATAATAAAATGAAAATGCGACGTTGTCACGTCTTGTTTGTTGCTGCTATATATTAATATAACATGGAACAAGACACACTGCTAAAATTTGCAACTCTGGTTTATATATACACTCCGCGTGGAGTATTGTAGCGGCCTTCAAAAGACTTGACGACAATGGTCAGCGCGACATAATTAAAATTATTGAAACTACAAAGCTTCCGTCCATACGCTCGGCGTGGAGTATTAGAGCGGCCTTCAAAAGACTTGACGACAATGGTCAGCGCGACATAATTAAAATTATTGAAACTACAAAGCTTCCGTCCATACACTCGGCGTGGAGTATTAGAGCGGCCTTCAAAAGACTTGATGACAATGGACAGCGCGACATAATTAAAATTATTGAAACTACAAAGCTTCCGTCCATACACTCGGCGTGGAGTATTAGAGCGGCCTTCAAAAGACTTGACGACAATGGTCAGCGCGACATAATTAAAATTATTGAAACTACAAAGCTTCCGTCCATACGCTCGGCGTGGAGTATTAGAGCGGCCTTCAAAAGACTTGACGACAATGGACAGCGCGACATAATTAAAATTATTGAAACTACAAAGCTTCCGTCCATACACTCGGCGTGGAGTATTAGAGCGGCCTTCAAAAGACTTGACGACAATGGTCAGCGCGACATAATTAAAATTATTGAAACTACAAAGCTTCCGTCCATACGCTCGGCGTGGAGTATTAGAGCGGCCTTCAAAAGACTTGACGACAATGGACAGCGCGACATAATTAAAATTATTGAAACTACAAAGCTTCCGTCCATACGCTCGGCGTGGAGTATTAGAGCGGCCTTCAAAAGACTTGACGACAATGGTCAGCGCGACATAATTAAAATTATTGAAACTACAAAGCTTCCGTCCATACACTCGGCGTGGAGTATTAGAGCGGCCTTCAAAAGACTTGACGACAATGGACAGCGCGACATAATTAAAATTATTGAAACTACAAAGCTTCCGTCCATACACTCGGCGTGGAGTATTAGAGCGGCCTTCAAAAGACTTGACGACAATGGTCAGCGCGACATAATTAAAATTATTGAAACTACAAAGCTTCCGTCCTCTTTGACACCGCTAGCGTACTAATTGAACGTGGCTACTTTACTAATGATTTGAAACAAACTTCAAATCGAATGAAAATAAAATGCATTTACCTTCATAATAAATGTTGAAAGTGCCCTCCAACTGCATCTAGACACTTCTGTGCACGTTTTAACAGGTTCATGAAAACACGTGTCAATTCCTCATGGGTGATAAATTCATTAATTCGCGCCGTAAGTTGAGTAGTCCGGACAGAAGGAGTTGTGTTCCTTGTTACATTTGTACGCTCTGGTATTGAATAAGTCATGCTTATTTAAAAAAAAGAACTCTTTACATGTGTTTAGAACGTCTGACTTTTAAACAGCAACCAGAAGAGGTTATAAGCAACAATGGCGCAACAACAATGACACAAAACACGCGGAAGATACAGTATAGCCAACATAATTATATTTTCAAGAAAAAAGAAAGAAAAGAAAACAATACCCTACATAATTTATTTTCCAAATCATATGACATGAGATGGGGCCGGTTTTATCTGCCCAACTCTGTATTTAAAATATGAACTGTCAAATGCAAAAAACGTTAAACGAACGAACTTTCCACAACAAAGTCAGAACTCAAACTAAGAAACGAGTGAATACCGTCTAAAAATGAGTTTAAAATCAACAATGCACAATATTTAACAACATCTGCACTGCAGAACTGTCAAAATAACTTTTGTGCGAGATCGTGCGTATTTGCTTATTTTCCGCACAGAACCAATACGCGGTAAGTGTGAAATACATTCAGTATTCCCAACGTAACACACAAAACAATTTCCCTTTTCTTACCGCTTAAGCGCGACATTCATTTTACTGCTTTAGGCTTTTAACATATTATTTTTAGAGACGTTTAACATAGTAATAATTATAAATTGGAAACTTACCACTGCAATTTCACCTAAATTGCAATGTTAATTATTGTTTTTAAATATTTGCAAAATTTAAGTAAAGTCTACTACTCCACGAAACTTATTGCATTCCTGATACAAGTAACATTAAGGAAGCCGTGAAAAAATCAACAAGATTCCAGAAGCCGATGTTATTACTGCAATATGTTATATAAATAATATTATTAAAATATTAAAATGAAAAATAAATCATTACATAACCTTACCGTTTGTTTTAAGTTCGCATTTATAGACTGGGGGAAAAAAAAGACAGACGTATATCACGGTCTGCTGGAGTATAGTAAACGCAGAAAACATTTTATAGCAACAATGTTGAAGAAAGATATTTTGGTGTTCCGAAGTTGCCGTCATTAAACAGAAACCAACATGGAGATTTCATTGCAACTAATTAGAAATTCGTCTTTCAGGTATGTAATAAACGATCTTCGCACAAAATAATGTACGATACACGAGCGGTATGTTTGTTTTCATGTTCTCGGAAATTAAAAAAGCTCAACTACGTTTCGCTTTTTCAATCTTTTTCTCGATCATGAAAACGTCAACATACCGCTCTTGTAACGTATATTACTATTTCAATGTGTTTCAAAACAAGTTAAATTCAATATTGTGTCGACTTCATTTTATTACAAGGTCGGTACTAGGCGGTAGGTCTCACTATAATAAAAATAGCATTGTTATAATTCGTACGTGCCGCAGCACCAAACACAGGGATTATATTGAAGGAGGGGTAGGAGGACTATGCCTTATGTCGATGTAGATTTTGTTACTCTGACAGTGAAAAATTTGAGAAGGGAAAACGATTATGGATAAAAAAAATACTCAAATCTAAATATGTCATTTTTTTTTCAAAAAGTTCAAGGTGGGATTGAAACCCGGAAACCCCCCCCCCCCATTTGCCTACGCTCCTGTATCGTAAAAAAAATCAATTTTGATATTTTTGCGGAGATACACTTTAATGTACTGATCATTCCGAAAGATGAATTTTCGCACTCTGTTTACCTGTGTTCTTGCCTGTCTACATGCAGCAATATCTTCGAAACTGAATTTGTTCATGTATGGCATTTAAAAGTCAATTCATTCGGGAATCGTACACACGAAATACCGGGCTATCTTTCCAAAATTTCCGGTCTAAATAACTGTTTATTTCAATTAAGTTTAATTTAAATAATAAACATGTGAATTTAGTTACCGGTGGAAAGGGGGGGGGGGTTAAACATTGTTAATTGCATTTTTGTTTTCACTCCTTACTCAACTCTCCTTTGAAATTTCTGCACCCTTATATTATGATGTTTAAACTGTTTATACATTTCATTCCATTGTCCTAACATCTTTTGTTTTCTATCGTCGCAACTTGGCAACTTGGATTGTTGTTATTATCAGTTGATTGTAGGTTGAAAAAACAGTTTATTTTGGGTAATTTCATAAATTTAATTGTGTTGTCTTTTGAAGGGTAAACACCAATTTAAAATAATTTAATACCCAAACACAGTTGGTTTGAGAAATTTCCTACATTTAATTAAGTTTATTAAATTAAATTTAAAAAATATGTTCCATTGTTGGCTAGACAGCAATAGAGCCTATTTCGGAACTCCTCTACATAGCGTTGCCATAGTATCAAAACCGTACATAAATAACAAATTTTAGCTTTTATTATCCTAGAGCCCTATTTTAAATTCTTAAAGAATAGGTTAATAATACACAACCATAATATTCCTTAATATTGATTTCTGTTACTATCTGATATAACCTGTAATCAACAATAGTCTTCGTAGTTCTATTCTCTTCAGCTTTAATCAGCAATAAAAATAATCCATGTTGCTAGGCGACGATATAAAACACATGATATGAGAACGAATGAGATATTCATAAATTGAACACTGTTTCAAATTTAAATATCATTATAGGGGTGTCGCTTGAAATATCAAATGAGTGTGGGAGGGGGTGAAGGAGTGAAACCTAAAATGCAATTAATATTGGTTTTAAACTTCCCCCTCAATATCTAAATTAACGTGTTATTTGTTTAAATTTAATCTAACTGACTAATAGTTATTTAGGCTGAGAAGTTTTGAAATGAATGTTCTGTATAATGGTTTTATCACAGTGTTGCATATACAGTCACGAAGCTTGAGTTAATGAGAGTACTAGGAACAATAGACTGTGCAGGTACTATTTCGCATTGTCTGTAATAAGGCGATAGTAGCGATCCTAGTGGTTAGCAACTATCTATGGATGCATATTTCCTACGTATTGAGCTTCGTGACTATATAGTAGACTGTGGTTTTACCAAAGAGTCTTTACTTCAAAAAGTACCTAACATGGAAGACTGACCATCAGTCAGTAAGGGGAAAATATTTCCAAAGGTTGTAATACTAGATCAAAAATCATCGAAATTAATAATGTTGCCTAACAAGCAAACATTCTAATGGGGGAAAATAAAAAAGTTATATTTTTTTCTTGAACCAAGTTAGGGGTAGTATCGGACATCGGGTAATATCGGACAGTGAGTTTCTTTCATCTTCCACCAGATGATAATACCTGAATGACATGGTTACGTTTCTGTGATGTCGCATACAGAAAAGTAACCATGTCATTAAGGTACTACCATCTGTTGGAAGATGAAAGAAACGCACTGCCCGATATCACCCGATGTCCGATACTACCCAACTCTCCCCTAATGTCAAAACATGTGTTTAGCCACCGGCGTGGCTCAGTCGGTTGAGGCGCTTGCCTGCCGGTCTGAAGTTGCGCTCGGGCGCGGGTTCGATCCCCGCTTGGATTTTTTCCGAGGTTTTCCTCAACCGTAAGGTGAATGCCAGGTAATCTATGGCGAATCCTCGGCCTCATCTCGTCAAATACCATCTCGCTATCACCAATCTCACCGACGTTAAATAAACTCGTAGTTGATACAGCGTCGTTAAATAACCAACTAAAAAACATGTGTTTACACAAAGTTTGGCCAATCGAGCGCAATTACGGGACCTGTGCAGAAAGTAAGTCCCCTAGGACCGTTTACAGAAAGAAAACACAATTTCATGGAAAGATTTATTGAAACAGTTATAGCAATTGTTGAGCTATTTTTGAACATATTTCCTACTGGAACTGAGACATTTGTCATACCGTGGGATCAATTTTTGTATCCCTTTATCGGAGAAGTTTGCTGCCTGGGATCGGAACCAGTGTGTGACAGTCGTCTGCACCTCTCTTATGATACCATGATATGAACTACACGCACATTTATTGATAGTGAATTCATAGGATATACACATGAGACTACTTAGAATTTCACAGTTAAGAAAGTAATACAATGCTGTATTGTTTGTGTCTAGAAAGTTGGATATAGTTTATAGCAGCAATATTTTTCCTTGATACAGTGGAACTCCACGAATAGACACAGCAATGGTCCGTGTGCGAGACGAGGTACGAACTCTGTCTTTCTACAGAGTACTGGGGACATTGGTAAACATAAGGGCTGTACAATGTTTTTTATGGCGTGCGGACCGAAACATAAATAATTAACGTATATAATTTTAAATAATATACTGGTGTTCATTTCAAAGTGTGTCACGACGTCACTGTTGTTGGGTCACCGATTTGAAGCGAGTTTCAGCTTATATGTCAGAGAAGTTGCCTATTATTTAAGGCGTTCTTCAATCTGAACTTGAGAACGTGTACGGTATATCTTGAACGTCGTAGCAACAGATGGCGGTCTGTACGGTCTGTGTGCTACCATAACCTCTTTCGAACTGTGTTTAGCGCCGGCAAGTCGTACGCAGGGTATTTGTTATCATCGGTTGCGTACGGTAACATTCCACAACACAAATCAAATGCTCCGCGTCCATGTTGACCGTCGAAGTTAATGTCAACAAATACTAAGTTTTAACCCTCTCCCCATATCCCGACAGTACGTATTTCCAAACAGTTCACATTCCTGCCACTACCGGCGTTACCTACCGTACGTATCGGTACGTACTCTTCAGAATGAACGCCGTACTTGCTAGGCAACTTCTCTGCCTCATAGGTTATACACCTCTGCGGAAGTGTAGGAAGATTAAATTCTCTAGGCTCATCGACTAGCCACATGACGGCATACAGCGGGCCATGACACACTTTGAACTGAACACTCAGTATTGTAGTATAAGCAAAAAATATAACAAAACAACTTGATTAAGTGTAATATACGTGATACATTTGAAACAAAAATCAAATTTCTGGAGAAAAAAGTCTCTAAATGTATCTACATACAGGGCTTTCATTTCAAAACTTTCCACTCTAAATAACTAGTTATTTAAAATGAATTCAATTTAAACAAAAAACACGTAAATTTATATATCAAGGGGGAAGTCTTAAACCAGGCTTAATTGCATTTTAGATTTCACCTCCCACCCCCAGCCACTCTCACTTTGAAATTTCAAATGGCACCCCTATATTTTTATACTGGAATATGGAAGAGCATTCAATTCTTTATACACCTCATTCGTTTTCGCATCTTTTCTATCGTCGCCTGGCAACCTGGATTATTGTTATTGTTGGTTAGAGCTGAAGAGAATAAAGCTACAAAAACTTATTGAGCATTTCTTGTAATAGTTCTGTTTGTGTATTAAATTATTTTAAAATGGTGTATACTCTTCAAGAGAGAACATAAATCATCCCTATTGATTAAATTTAGGAAATACACAAAATAAGCTGTGTTTTCATCCTAAAATCAACTGATAATAACAACGCTTGTTATAATCACTACAGAATGCCTCGTAATTAGATGAATTTTGTTTTATCCTATGCACTGTTCTGATCTAAGTATCAAGTTCTTGAGGGATGGCTCTGTTTGATTCACCTTTTTTAAACCGTTCCAATAGTTGTAACTTCTGCTTCAACATAAGTACACATTTTTTGTTCCCTGCCTTGCTGCCAACGTGTACGAGTATCTGCACACTACTGCACAGGTTCAACTGGTTAGCCCTGTGCAGCACGGGACAGGATGCGTTGACTTACCTTGTATCGTGAAGTACAGGGACATCACTTTATTTTTACCAACATTTTTAACATTAACCTGGCTATACTCGGAAACACTGTTACCCCCTTCCATTACAGGAGTTTGATGTTACTACTGCAATATGTAAACAAATCATTTTACTAGTTATAGGAGGAGAGAAAAGTAGTATATCCATTTATGTTGTAGGGAAATACGATATTACGATTTTCAGTTTGATCATCACTTTTATGGAATTTATCAAAATACAGTAGAGTAGTAACATTTTTTTTTTTTCAAAAACTCAACTTTTCAGGCGGCTATGTTCGTTATGTAATGTCTACTTTATTTAGCATATTAATTATTGATGTTAACATACAATATAGAGAGTGCATTTAAATTGAGGGGCTCATAAGTGAAGGACTGTACGTTACTTTTTGAGAAAATGGGGTTTAAATATTTAAGCTTTCGTAAAATCGGTGAAATTTTTATTTAAATTTTAATGTGTGATGAGATTAAAATATCCCTTTGCCACTAAAATTTTAGATACTTTAGCTTACACTGGATGCACTTAACTCATGTTATTACAAATGTCACTAGCATTCCTTTGCTTCTAGCCATCTCAATTCAAAATAAGCTAATCTGAATTTTTAAACAAGTTGCTGAAAATGGTTGCCATTCATTACAACGCAGGCTTCAATTCTTTACGCATATTATTAAAAACATTTTGAAGCATATTCTCTGATATTTAATTTATCGTTTCTTGAATATAATTTTTTAGTATGATATTATTAATATAGGTTCTTTCTTCTATAGAAAACGCAACCATATTTCTGAAACACACTATACACTGCAGTGTTTACTTCACTGCTTGAAGACTTTGAATGCAACAGCGGCCGTAAGTTTGTGTGTCTGACGGGAGCAAGGACATTAGTGAAGGGGTCGGAGTGAAGTACATTCAGAAATGCAGGTACAATAAAAATGTAAGTAAAAATAAAATGATGTCCCTGTATAAGAGAGTGAGCGTCTATTTGTAGGGAGTCTATTTGTGGAGTTGCACTGTATTGAGAGGTACGCAGTGGTTCTGCGGGTCGCCAGTTGAGAACCACTAGTTTGAATAATAGCAGTTGTGGCGAATGCATTACTCTAGATTATGTGTCATAGAATTGTAAAACTCTCCGGCCGCCATGTAAATGTATATGAACAAGACCAATTTCAGACAAACTCGTTTCTGGGACATTGTACTCTCCTTATTCTTCCGCCGCAGAGGATAGAGCGTCTCGCACCGAGTTCTTTTGTTTAATACCTACAAGGCGAATTCAAATACTATCAAGTCCTCATGAGAAATGCATGTGAGATTCCAGGCTTTCACGATGATTGGATTATGAAGAAGATTTTGGGTTTTGCAGATGTGGCGAATTTATCCAAAGTTTTCGGAATTATTTACAGATTCTATTATCTGGGTTGTTTGTCCTAGACCTGAAAGGGTATTCTGTATTTGGCTATTCCAAGCGTTTGCCCAATCGTAACGAACTCAAAGTAATAATCTTTATGCTCGACCATGCCGAAATGTAGTATTTATACACCTGGTAGCAGCCCTTTAATGGACCTCATTAAAGTACACCTATTCATTAAAGTTCAGGTGTTCCACCAATCAGAAAACACCATTGTAGCAATATGAAAGCGCAAGTATCGATTATTCTATCCTATTCATTGAAACGTCACGGAGGCTGGAAATCCAATACTGTCGCAGAAGGTTATGTTGAAGAATCGATCCAAAATAAAATTGAAATCTCAAATACAATATTAAACTCAGTCGAAAAAACACACAAATTAACATCAATTCACCGTCATCTTCCAGCCTTTCACAAAGCACATTCCCGTAAATTCATTTCACCAATTGCACAATAAATCACCTATATTTGAAATAAAGTCAGTTCTGTTACTATAATAATTAGCGTTAATTGTAAATAATATTCAAATAAATTCAATTCGTCATCTCGTTTTTCAATGCCTAATTCAATTTCAAGGTTATATCAAGATTAATGTTTATTTTACTCTCTAGATTATATCAAGGTCAATGTCGACATTTGTTTCTCGGAAAAAATCAATACTTTCGCGTCTGCGCACATCTCACAATTTACGAGGTATTGTACAAGGTCAGTTCCGCTCCTCAGTCAGATAAGAATAACATGAATACTTATGAATAATTTCAAGTTAGAAATATGGTTCAGCATAAAAATTCGTATGAAACTTGACTATAATGGTAATTAAGACGCTCGTATGAAAATTATGAAACTCGCTTGCGCTCGTTTCATAAACATACTCGCGTCTTAATTACTACAATTATGGGCTCGTTGCATAATGTACTATTGTATGGAGGCTGGCCACAGTGTTCTGTGTCAAAACTAGTGGAGTTTAGCTAGAAGTGTACTGGTGTCTTCACGTAACGACCACGGCCGATCCATCGTTCGAGAAATGTAAAATTTATAATATAATTAACCAAGAGGATAATTATGTTGATCTCCTTCATACCATCACATGAATATAGAAGCGTGTATAAACCACCAAATTTACGAATAATCAGTAGAAATAAAGGTTGAAAATCATATACCATAAAATAAGTGAACACTATATCATAAAAATGTAACATGAGTTTTATAGATATATTTTTTAAACTTTTATACTAAATTTAAAAAATTTCAATGATATTAAGAGAGAGTGGTAATTCTTATATGTAAGTTCATAAAATTAAACAAGATAACAATATTAAATGTTCACAGATAACATAAGAACATATAAGGTGATTCACGAGGATTTACCGTCCTTTACAGAGCTTATTTCTGAAGACATTTTGAGCAAAAATGTCGTATAAACATAGTTCCTGTTCTCAATATTATTAGAGTTACACTAATTTAAAGTTGTTTGTAAAATACGTTTTTTCTTTAGTTTGAAGGTAAAAGAATAATACAAATAGAGAATGAACCATTCAGAAGTATAATTTCTTTAATTGGCAATTATTATGAAGCTAAAAATGTGCTGTGAACTCCTTAGTTGCTTCGTACAGACATCTTTTTCTACTTTTAACTAGAACATTACATTATTTTTACGCACTTATCACAACGATTATTACAAATCACACCACTTGCACCGACTTAATTATTTTCTGTTCAATTTTGCATCCTAATTTACAGTCTTGGAGAGTTTACACCACATTTTTAAAAATGTCGCCGTCCGCTTGAGTACACTTGGCCGCACGCTTGTGAACGGCACTCGTCGCTCTACGTAGCTGCATACGGCTATCTTTGATTTCCGTAGCGCTCGCGCTGGCTGCTGACTGCACGCTGACCAAGATCACGCGTTCACAGCAATGCGTTCCAATAACGAAACGTGACTCTGTAAATATTGAGAATAGGACCCATGTTTATATGGCATTTTTTGCTCAGAATGTCTTCGGAAATAAGCTCCGTAAAGGACGGTAAATCCTTGTGAATCACCCTGTATGAATAAAACTCATGAAAATTATTGTGTAAATAACACTTATTAATTTAAGTACCTATCAATGTACCGTATTTGAACATATTTGAGAGGACCATAACTATAATTTTGTATGTAACCGTAAGTTAACGTAGATAAACTAATGTAATTGCATTACGATAAATAGCCTACTGCCAAAACTGTATCCGAAGATGCCTTAACAGGCGAAAACGTTAATACAAACATTATTTTGATACTTAACATGTAAAATATCACGTGTTAATGTAATCGAAATTGATAAGTCATGAAACTGAAAATAAACATTTTATATACATACATACATACATACATACATACATACATACATACACACAGTATATCATTACTAGACTTATCTGAAACAAAAAACATGAATTGTAGATGTCAAATTTAGATGATATGTCACCTGACGACTAAAATTTACAGGAGCTTCGTCATGTTGGAAGAACATGTCCAGTTTTGTAACCAAGTGAACCACTTACAGCCGTTTCTCTACAACCATTATGAACAGTACTGCTTCCACGCAATCATATAGTAGTTTGTCGTTTCTTCATAACATTTGTTAGGCTTGTTATGTTCAACATTCAAACAACTGTATTTCCATACCCACTGAAAATTGGACACATGTTTATATGAACTCTTTTATTCAAAGTAGACACTCCTACCACTTCATAAAATATTTACTAATCCTCCTCAATCATTCTGGTTTATTAATTATATTTTCCTTTCTACACGAGATCGTTGTTAGTTGTGAAATAGGCCTATTTTATGCCTTGTTATTATACGTTGTTCCTAGTATAACTTAGATTGTTATGAATCTTTATAAATAAATAAATTAAGGAAAACAATGGGCTAATTGCATTGTCTCATCAGTAGAACAAAATATTATTTTGTTCGATAATTATAGGAGTTTGTTTCGATTAAAAAGACCTATCGATTATCCCGTCTCTGATATAGGGTAAAGGTTGCTAATATTGTGATAGAGTAATATTGTGATAGTTCTTTTTGAGAATTTATTACAATTTTACTGAGCGAGAGAAGGACCGGTTTTGTGCAGACACTTTTCCACGAACATTTCCTTAATACGTTGACGCAAAAAACCAATCTTCCTCTCGCTCAGTAAAATTGTAATAAATTCTCAAAAAGAATTATCACAATATTACCACCCTTTATTCTACAAGCTGCAAGTCAAGAAAACCAACTTACTTACTTACAAATGGCTTTTAAGGAACACGCAGGTTCATTGTCGCCCTCACATAAGCCCGCCATCGATCTCTATCCTGTGCAAGATTAATCCAGTCTCTATCATCATATCCCACCTCCCTCAAATCCATTTTAATATTATCCTCCCATCTACGTGTCGGCCTTCCCAAAGGTCTTTTTCCCTCCGGTCTCCCAACTAACACTCTATAAGCATTTCTGGATTCGCCCATACATGCTACATACCCTGCCCATCTCAAACGTCTGGATTTAATGTTCCTAATTATGTCAAGTGAAG
Organism: Periplaneta americana; assembly: GCA_025594305.2. NCBI lineage: Eukaryota > Metazoa > Arthropoda > Insecta > Blattodea > Blattidae > Periplaneta > Periplaneta americana. The sequence goes on along the minus strand of JAJSOF020000011.1, from coordinate 129,937,999 downwards.
AAAACAATGCGTGCAGTTCTGTGTTGTGTAACTTTCTCCATTCTCCTGTAACTTCATCCCTTTTAGCCCCAAATATTTTCCTAAGAACCTTATTCTCCAGTGGTCGTGCCATAGAATCAGTCCCATTCCGAGGCTTACTGTATGGATTCGTAACAAGCTGTTTCTTACAGTGATGGGTTGTTAGCCCTTCGTCCAACCCCAAGCTGGAGGACCACACCTTATCGGCTGTCCACGACTGCTTATTCAATATATTCGGAGCTATCCTCCATATCTGGAGGCCGTCTCCTCTATCCGCAACCTGAGGACGCGCCATTCCGTGGTGATAGGGACCCACAATACATGGCAAGAAAACCAACGGTGCCAGTATTCTAAAATGTTGTTTTTTAAATGTCTAAGTTTCTAACGTCTAAAAGCTAGGCATGTTAGTATGAGTTTCGTAGAAATAAAGCTTTTCCATGTCGAACCCCTTCTTGCTAGTCGCTTTCGTGATCCTAAAAACCTCTAGAGGAATGTCGGACTAATTCAAGTTATAATATTCAAGAGCCCAGAAGTTCTTCGTATTGATTTCTTTTCCACACGAGAAGAATAATGTTATAATTCAGCGCCAGCGAGTCATGGAGAACGTTTTCAAATATGCATCACTTGGTTCTAAACTGTAATTTGAAGGCTCGCGATGTTCGACCAAGCCTACTAAGTTCTGAATTCTGAATTAGTTCCCTGTGGATGAGTCAATATTAACGAAAGGAATAAAGAAATAAACAGACAGTGCCAAGAACAAGAATCCTACACACGTCATAAGCACAGTACTACGCACACAAACAACAATAATTAGAAATGGGTTCTCAAGTCAGGATACACCCAATCCGAGGCCCCAACACAGAAACCACACGTTATTTTTTTAACGTGAACACGTCTTTCTCCGAGGTATAATGTAGATTTCTGTGTAAAGCTAAGATAATAATGCAAAAGTGTAACAGTTATACAAACTTAATAACTCAACAACGGTGTAAATGGGTGAAAATGTTAAGTGACTGAGTTACAGTAACTTTAATGTTTATAGAAATCATACTAAAATAAGATACATTTAGTTCTAATCAAAACATTCGTAATTTTAATACAAGACACAAATCAGATCTAAAAATAAGATACATTCAGTACTAATCAAAACATTGGTAATTTTAATACGAGACACAAATCAGATCTAAAAACAAGATACATTCAGTACTAATCAAAACATTGGTAATTTTAATACAAGACGCAAATCAGATCTAAAAACAAGATACATTCAGTGCTAATCAAAACATTGGTAATTTTAATACAAGACGCAAATCAGATCTAAAAACAAGATACATTCAGTGCTAATTAAAACATTCGTAATTTTAATACAAGACGCAAATCAGATCTAAAAACAAGATACATTCAGTGCTAATCAAAACATTGGTAATTTTAATACAAGACGCAAATCAGATCTAAAAATAAGATACATTCAGTACTAATCAAAACATTGGTAATTTTAATACAAGACGCAAATCAGATCTAAAAATAAAATACATTCAGTACTAATCAAAACATTGGTAATTTTAATACAAGACGCAAATCAGATCTAAAAATAAGATACATTCAGTGCTAATCAAAACATTGGTAATTTTAATACAAGACGCAAATCAGATCTAAAAATAAGATACATTCAGTGCTAATCAAAACATTGGTAATTTTAATACAAGACGCAAATCAGATCTAAAAATAAGATTCATTCAGTACTAATCAAAACATTGGTAATTTTAATACAAGACGCAAATCAGATCTAAAAACAAGATACATTCAGTACTAATCAAAACATTGGTAATTTTAATACAAGACGCAAATCAGATCTAAAAACAAGATACATTCAGTGCTAATCAAAACATTGGTAATTTTAATACAAGACGCAAATCAGATCTAAAAACAAGATACATTCAGTGCTAATCAAAACATTGGTAATTTTAATACAAGACGCAAATCAGATCTAAAAACAAGATACATTCAGTGCTAATCAAAACATTGGTAATAAGACGCAAATCAGATCTAAAAACAAGATACATTCAGATACTAATCAAAACATTGGTAATTTTAATACAAGACGCAAATCAGATCTAAAAATAAAGATACATTCAGTACTAATCAAAACATTGGTAATTTTAATACAAGACGCAAATCAGATCTAAAAAAAAATAAGATCAAAACATTGGTAAGTACAAGACTAATCTAAAATAAAAACATTGGTAATTTTAATACAAGACGCAAATCAGATCTAAAAATAAGATACATTCAGTACTAATCAAAACACTAATCAAAACAAATCTGGTAATTTTAATACAAGACGCAAATCAGATCTAAAAATAAGATTCATTCAGTACTAATCAAAACATTGGTAATTTTAATACAAGACGCAAATCAGATCTAAAAATAAGATACATTCAGTACTAATCAAAACATTGGTAATTTTAATACAAGACGCAAATCAGATCTAAAAATAAGATACATTCAGTACTAATCAAAAAATTTGTTATTTTAATACAAGACGCAAATCAGATCTAAAAATAAAATACATTCAGTGCTAATCAAAACATTCGTAATTTTAATACAAGACACAAATCAGATCTAAAAACAAGATACATTCAGTATTAATCAAAACATTCGTAATTTTAATTCAAGACACAAATCAGATCTAAAAACAAGATGCATTCAGTGCTAATCAAAACATTCGTAATTTTAATACAAGACACAAATCAGATCTAAAAATAAGATACATTCAATACTAATCAAAACATTCATAATCTTAATAAAAGGCACAAAAGAGATCTAAAAATAAGATACATCCAGTACTAATGAAAACATTCGTAATTTTAATACAAGACACAAATCAGATCTAAAAACAAGATACATTCAGTACTAATCAAAACATTCGTTATTTTTATACAAGACACAAATCAGATCTAAAACAAGATACATTCAGTACTAATTAAAACATTCGTTATTTTTATACAAGACACAAATCAGATCTAAAACAAGATACATTCAGTACTAATCAAAACATTCGTTATTTTTATACAAGACACAAATCAGATCTAAAACAAGATACATTCAGTACTAATTAAAACATTCGTAATTTTAATGCAGGACACAAATCAGATCTAAAAACATTCAGTACTAATCAAACCATTCGTAACGTTAATACAAGATACAAACCAGATCTAAAAACAAGATACATTCAGTACTAATCAAAACATTCGTAATTTTAATACAAGACAGAAATCAGATCTAAAAACAAGATACATTCAGTACTAATTAAAACATTCATAATTTTAATGCAAGACACAAATCAGATCTAAAAACAAGATACATTCAGTACTAATCAAACCATTCTTAACGTTAATACAAGATACAAACCAGATCTAAAAAGAAGATAAATTTAGTACTAATCACAACATTCATAATTTTAATTTAAGCCACAAATCAGATCTAAAAACAAGATACATTCAGTACTAATCAAACAATTCATAACGTTAATACAAGATACAAACCAGATCTAAAAACAAGATAAATTTAGTACTAATCACAACATTCATAATTTTAATTTAAGCCACAAATCAGATCTAAAAACAAGATACATTCAGTACTAATCAAACCATTCGTAATTTTAATAAAGGACATAAAATCAGATCCAAAAACAAAATACATTCAGTACTAAGCACAACATTCGTAATTTTAATATAAGACACAAATCAGATCTCCATCAGATGATGTTTATTAGGGTGGAGTGAAAATATGAAGTTTATGGAATCAAAATGTAACACCAGGGAAAAGTGTGGGGTGATATCATAAAGAACAATGCAAAAGTATTTTTTTTCTAGATTAATATTTAGAGGTGCCCCAAGAGCATCATATTTTGAAATTTTCACAAAATTTTGAGGTTTAGATTTTTTAGCGAGAGAACGTTCTCCTGTGATTTATCTGAACAGGATAGCAGGAACATGTTAAAAAAATACATGTTACAAGATTCGACATATTTTTGGTTCCCTGTTCTTTCCTCTTGAAGTGTCACAAAAACCTCAATTTGTAAAAAAAAAAAAATAATAATAATAATAATCACAAAACTCTTAGGTATGATAGAATTAATATAATATAATTAATGGAAATTCATTATTCTTATTTTGCAGGGTATTTATATCAGAATATCTCTAATTAATACAAGCAATCTGACCTTCTAGCTTGCATTCGCAATGTCAGAGGGGCTGAACATGACGTAATGAAATATTATCTATGGGTCAAAAATGAATTAAAATCTGACTTCAAATCAAAAGAATTTACTGTTGGAGAGATTTCAGATAGAATTGCTATCAAAACTAAGGAAATACAGGTAAAGGCATAAATTCCGAAAGTCAGTTATACAAGAATATTACAATTGATTCGTGCTTACCATGATCAATACACAAACTTAATGAAGCCTTGTAAGAAACAACATAGTGACAACAACTAAAATGACAATGGCAAAATTCAAAGAAGAAACAAACAAACAATTTGATATATGCAGTTGCAAATTAAAAAAAAATTAATACTGTAGGCCTAATTGTGATAAAGACCCCCGTGTTCCAAAATAGGAAAGAATGTTTTACTACAGCAAAGGACAGAAAGAAGGATAATGATTGGACCTGTTGATTTAGTTACCAGTCAGAAAGAAATAAAAAAGAAAATATGAATAAATTCTAACCAAAAAATAAAGGGGCTAAAATGCAATTTTTATCATATTTTATGTAAAATACTAGCCTATATATTTTGTCCCATTGGATTCTATCAAAAATATTGTATACTGCAACCTCAATTTAGAGTCTTCAATATAAAGTTTAAATATACTGTATGATTTTACAGCAATTCATTAGCTCTGTAATGAAAAACAAAATAATAGAACAATTATACAAAGAGGCAAAAAAATTATAATTTTAAGAAACTTCAAATCCCTTGGGGCACCTCAAAAATTAAATATAAAAAACTCAATGTTTATCACATTTCTAACTTAAGTGAAAATACAGATTTTTGCAACTATTACATTTAGAAAACATACAAATTCATGTATAGATTCACTCCACCCTAATGTTTATGTTAAAAAAGAAGAGGATACATTTAATACTAATCAAAACATTCGTAATTTTCATACAAGACACAAATCAGACCTAAAAACAAGATATATTCAGTACTGATCAAAACATTCGTAATTTTAATACAAGAGACAAATCAGATCTAAAAAATAAGATACATTCAATACTAATCAAAACATTCATAATTTTAATACAAGACACAATCAGATCTAAAAATAAGATACATTCAGTACTAATCAAAACATTCGTAATCTTAATAGCTGATATTTTGTTAAAAAAAGATACATTTAGTACCAAACAAAAAATTCGTAATTTTAATACAAGACACAAATCAGATCTAAAAACAAGATACATTCAGTATTAATCAAAACATTCGTAATTTTAATACGAGACACAAATCAAATATCCATCAGATGATATTTTGTTGTTAGTACTAAACAAAACATTCGTAATTTTAATACAAGACACAATTCAGATCTCCATCAGATGATATTTTGTTAAAAACAAACATTCAGTACTAATCATAACATTCGTAATTATAATACAAGAGACAAATCGGATCTAAACATAAGATACATTCAGTATTAATCAAAACATTCGTAATTTTAATACAAGACACAAATCAGATCTCCATCAGATGATATTTTGTTAAAAAGAAGGTACATTCAGTACTAATAAAAACATTCGTAATTTTAATACAAGACACAAATCAAATCTCCATAAGATGACGTTTTATGTTAAAAACAAGATACATTCAGTACTAATCAAAAAATTCGAAATTTTAATACCAGACACAAATCAATCTCCATCTACTTTCTCTTAGTTTACGTTGTTATAAAAAGGTGTTCACTATTGCTGTATTATGGTCTTCAATTAACTTCCTAATTATCTTCAAGCTTTGAAGGCCAAGAAGAAATGTTCAGGACAGAATTAACAACATTTCTCTATTCAGCTCAAATTTTTTACGCTTATAAATTCAATTAATCTGTTCACAGATTATTGTATATTTTTGCACAACTTTCGACTTGTTGCACATCTGAAAGCTATATTAGTGGGTGTAAGATTTATTGAATGTAATAAATGAAATGAAATAGGTAAACATACAAAAGTTGGATTTACAACATGACAATGGAAATGAAGTGTAGTAGAACGCGAAAAATGCGTAATAAGAAAGGATGTGTCAAATTTTGACACTCGTTTTATTATTACTAGACCACGTAACTAAAACTGAAAATATTAATGCAAGTATGCAGTAATAACTGTTGAAATTTGCGCTAAAATTGAAATATTTGCAGTAAAAAAATACAAAGTTTACTTGGTTCAATAGTACGATATAAATGAAAATAAAAATTTAAAGTAATAATTGTTATCTAGTCATCATTATTTTTATTAAATCTATTTTGTCTATAAATCTATTAATTACTCATTTTACATATATATTTGAATTGATATATTTTTAACTTTATAACTTTCCAGCTTTCTTTAAACTTTCTTTGCCATTCACGTAATTATTACGACAGTAAACAACTAACGATTTCTCCAGGTTCTCTACTGTATATGTATATTATATAATACAAACTCTTTTTTCGGCGGCTTAATTTAGATGGTTACAACTTTCCATGTTTTCTTCAACGAATAGTGTCAAAATAAGATTAACTGTTTATGACATTATGCAACTGATTTTCAGAAAGAAATCAGTTTTGTTTGATGAAGAATATACACTATGAAAATCTAAGTACTGTAAATAGGGGAGTTAACGTAGAAAATAAATTATTTGTAAGCACTATCTTCCCTATATGTTTCACAGAAAGATTTTAGAAGGAAAAAATGTCAAGGGACTAAAAATACATCGAAAAATAGTAATAACTATTTCTCTTAATAAGTTCTGAGAAATTAATTAAATAAAATTGTAAAGCATACCTCCAATTGTTTTATTTAAAATCTTACATTTACACTGTTACATAGGGTCGTACTTGAAATAGCACAATTCTACTTACAAACAGTAAAATTAATTAAAGTTAATGAATATGAATGGTGTAAAATTAATGAATGGATTATTATGAAAGGAAAATAATACCCAACAAAACCAGAACATTAAAGAATATTAATAAAAGTAGTGACATTATTATTTTTAACAGTAAATAAAAAAATTAATTTGTTACTGTATTCGGACTCATTTTCTAACGTACCTTGTTTACATGTTTCGACCTATTTAAAGGTCATCTTCAGAACTGGTTGTTGTTGGTCTTGGCGCCTCTTGTTCTGTTTCCTGTGAGGGTGAGTTCGTGTGGTATAGTGTAGAGTCAAAGAGTGTGTGTGTGTTCTGAAATTGAGTTGTGTGTTGAGAATTTTGTTGGGGTGTATCTTCATCTGTCTGTATATTTCATATTGTTCTAGTGTGTTTAATTTCTGGCTTTTTGGTTGGATGTGTAGTATTTCCATGTCTATGTTGATGTCTCTGTGGGTGTGGTTAGCATTTGTGATGTGTTCTGCATATGTGGAGGTGTTTTGTAATTTTGTTATGGCTGTGATGTGTTCTTTGTAACCTCCACCATAAGCAGAATACATCACAAATGCTAACCACAACCACCGAGACATCAACACAGACATGGAAATATTACAAATCCAACTAAAAAGCCAGAAACTAAACACACTAGAACAATATGAAATATACAGACACACGAAAACACACCCCAACGAAATTCTCAACACACAACTCAATTTCAGAACACACACACACTATTACTCTACACTATACCACACGAACGCGCCCTCACAGTAAACAGAACAAGAGGCGCCATGATCAACAATGACCAATTCTGAAGATGACCCATAAATAGGTCGAAACATGTAAACAAGGTACGTTAGAATTTAACACAAGAAAGTCTTATCATACCCGAAGTGATACAGTGTTAAAAGTTGTGTAATCAAGATGTATAAAACTTTTGTGCGAGATCGTGCGTATTTGCTTGGTTTCCGCACAAAGCCAATCCGCGGAAAGTCTAAAATTCCACATTCAGTATTCCCAACCTAACACACATAGGCCTAACAATTTCCCTCTTCTTACCGCTTAAGCACGACATTCATTTTACTGCTTTAGGCTTTTAACATATTATTTTTAGAGACGTTCAATATAGTAATAATTATAAATTGGAAACTTACCACTGCAATTTCACCTAAATTGCACTATTAATTATTCTTTTTAAATATTTGCAAAAATTAAGTAAACTCTACAATTCCACTAAAGTTACTGCATTCGTGATACAAGTAACATTAAGGAAGCCGTGAAAAAATCAACAAGATTCCAGACTCATCATAGACTGGGGGAAAAAAAGACAGACGTATATCACGGCCTGCTGGAGTATAGTAAACACAGAAAACATTTTAAAGCAACAATGTTGAAGATAGATAATTTTGTTTTGCAAATTTGCCGTCATCCATTTACGTAAACTAGGAAATATCACGCTTTTGAGTCTGATCATTTTCATTGGGTTTCTATTTTATCAAAATACAGTACAGTATTAACAGTGAGTGTTTTTACTCACGAATTGAGCTGTCCATGTGGACGTATTCATTAAGCAGTGTGTATTATACTGTCTACAGCACATTAGCGTACAATATATAGAATGAAGTTAAATTGAAAAATAATCATAATATAGATATTTAAACACGTTTTTGAAAATGGTGGCCGTTTATTTCGATACAGGCTTCAGTTCTAATGTGCATATTATTGCACTATAGCTTAATGTACCTAATCCCAATTACCAGTTTCGTCCTTCGTACTAGTAACTCATGTTGAAATAATTCTGTACCTATTCTATAAAAGAGTACCTTACGTACTGTAAATCCAATCTTAATTTCTGCCCGATCCGAGAAGATAAAATTACTCAGACATACTATCTACTGTCCGTCCAAGTGGTTACGTCGTAGGGTCGTAGAAAGGGGGGAAATCACGTGACAGTTAATTACTTAACGAGGCCCTTTTATTATTCTTAGGAAAATATTTGGGGCTAAGAGGGATGAAGTCCCAGGAGAATGGAGAAAGTTACACAACACAGAACTGCACGCATTGTATTCTTCACCTGACATAATTAGGAACATTAAATCCAGACGTTTGAGATGGGCAGGGCATGTATCACGTATGGGCGAATCCAGAAATGCATTTAGAGTGTTAGTTGGGAGGCCGGAGGGAAAAAGACCTTTAGGGATGCCGAGACGTAGATGGGAAGATAATATTAAAATGGATTTGAGGGAGGTGGGATATGATGACAGAGAATGGGTTAATTTTTCTCAGGATAGGGGCCAATGGCGGGCTTATGTGAGGGCGGCAATGAACCTCCGGGTTCTTTAAAAGCCAGTAAGTAAGGCCTTTTTATTTACGTTGTTTTAAGCAGTTGCATAATATTATGTAGACGTCCAATTCCTAACAGAAATTAATGTTCTCACAAAAGAGCTAAGACGACAGCCCAGCCACTAGCTGGCGAATAAAAGCTGGTGGAGGAAACCGGGATACAACGTAGGCAAATGGACGACAGTACCTGTGCGAAAATGATTCAATATTGAAAGCTCTTTCGTCACTGGAAAACGCGAACATATTTTTGGAACGTAGTGTTTACTATGACCGTAAGGCTACTATGACTGTATATGCGGTCTTTTTTTTATTTTTTATATTGGGTTATTTTACGACGCTGTATCAACATCTAGGTTATTTAGCGTCTGAATGATATGAAGGTGATAATGCCAGGGTCCAGCATCGAAAGTTACCCAGCATTTGCTCGTATTGGGTTGAGGAAAAACCCCGGAAAAAACCTCAACCAGGTAACTTGCCCCGACCGGGATTCGAACCCGGGCCACCTGGTTTCGCAGTCAGACGCGCTGACCGTTACTCCACAGGTGTGGACTATGCGGTCTTGGATCTGTATGGAGGACGGTTGAACTTCATTAGTAGAAGGGGTGGGAGTGAAGTACATTCAAAAACTCAGGTACAATAAAAATTGAAGTAAAAATAAAATGACGTTTGTATATATATATATATATATATATATATATATATATATATATATATATATATATATATATATATACATATATATATATATATATATATATACATACATATAGTATTTTGTCTTTTACTTCAACTTAAGCCTTGAGTATGGGAATGAATCCTTCAATTTGCTGTTCCCATAAGCGAATATACTGAGGAAATATCTTTCACCAGCCACTGTTACACTTCACTCCGACTACATCTAAAGCAAATGTTATCGCGGCCATCATACCTTGCTGGAAGTATCTTTTTGGCGGCGGAGGCTGCGGAAGAGTCTGCTGCTGGAACTTCTCAGTCCAGTGTTCCTGATGCTGCGTCCAGGCCTGATACGCCATTTCCTGCTGCTGCTGTTGCTGCTGCTGGAGGCATGCCGACAGATAGTAGTTCTGCTTACTGCTATTGTTGCTTGCAGAGCTGAGGTGTTGGAGGTTCACACTCGCGTCGGTGCCCATGCCAAGATAGCACAAGTCCCCCCGAGGCGGCCACGTGTGGCCCGCAATAGTGACGGCTCACCACCGAAAAGTACACAGATTCGAACACGACCGTCGACTTAGTTCACAATCCGTTGGTCGTAGAATTCAAAAGTCAGATTATTCACAGCAGATATACATGTCAGAGCCATTATACACTTATGTTGAAGTACTAGTGTTATTATTGTTAATATTCCTATGCCACATACGACAGCACATCCTGCACTCATGGATCTCCAACTCTCGATCTTCTTTTATTTCGTGAGATTTTTTAAACAAGATGGCCGCTATTTCTCTTGTATTGAAGACTGCAGAATTTGATACAAGCGATCAAAACCAGTGTCCTTTTTATTAGAGAGATTCCAGGCTTGTAAAAAGAAAATGAAAGATAAAAAACTAACAATTATTTTTCTTAATCACACTACAATATTATCAAAACTGCATAAATACAGTATGAGTACAAACACAATAAGTAAGTCTCGCGTTAGGCCCTTCAAAACACGATTAATAATAATTTTAAAGGCATGTTGGTCCGTTAAGTACAATATCAATTAATGAGTGAGTTTTATACAGTCAATACTTAACAATACATTAAATCTTTGCGTTACAACAAGAGATAACATTTATACATAATGACAAACGTTTTCGCCAAATGGATTGGCATCTTCAGGTCAAGTAAAACGTGTTAACATAAATGAACACTTGAACTTATCTAGTTAAAAACAATCGTTAAAAATTAAAATGTTATGATAGGGATCAAATAATATGCCATTAAAAAACAGGTGGTAAAGTTGAATAATCCAGAAATCATGACGTATATAGGGAACGATGTATTGATAGAAGTATATGTGACGAAGGAGAAGGCAAGACCTCTTCTAGTATTGCTGGTACAGTTCTAAAAAGAGATGAAAGATGTTAACATGTTTTACTTGACCTGAAGATGCCAATCCATTTGGCGAAAACATTAATTTGTCATTAATCATTATGTATAAATGTTATCTCTTGTTGTAACATAAATATTTAATTACGATTAATAATGTCATTCTTTTTAAGTTTAATTTCTGAAAATACATTTCATACTTAGATATGTATTGTAAATGATAATTCCGGACATAACAAAAATAAGGTTTTATGTTAACAATAAAACAATACAAGAAAATGTTAATTACATTTCATGTCTAATAAGCGGAAAAGAAAAATGAAACTATGACATACCGTATTAAATTATTTCAACAATTCAAAGTAATTCATAGAAGACCTAAGATTTTAAACCAAAAAGTAACAAAACTAAAGTGACATCAAAAACTTTATCCTTGCATTTTTAACTACGTCATGGTTGTACCTATTCAGTGTAAAATATTACTATGGCAACTAAAACTTACCATTTAGCAACCCCTGCATGGTATAATAAAAAAACAAGATACAATAAAAGTGTAAGGAAAATGTTTTTGATGTCACTGTAGATGTAGAAATAAAAGCAAGGCCCGTAAAAATAATTTAAAAGAACTGATTTTTACATTATTCAAGCAACTAGCGGAAATTTAACATTGCTCCACAACATCTCAATATTTATATGTTATACTGTGTTATTTCGGTAAAGAGAGGCAAGTCATAAAAATGAAAATTAAACATCGGATCCTTGTTGCAAATAATTTGATACACAAATAAAACACATCAACTGCTAGTATTCTTTTGATTTTTGTACACTTATTTTAGTTGGGTATTTAACGACGCTGTATCAACTACTAGGTTATTTAGCGTCGATGAGATTGGTGATAGTGAGATGATATTTGGCGAGATGAGGCCGAGGATTCGCCATAGATTACGTTGCATTCACATTACGGTTGGGGGAAACCTCGGAAAAAACCCAACCAGGTAATCAGCCCAAGCGGGGATCGAACCCGCGCCCGAACGTAACTTCAGACCGGCAGGCACGTGCCTTAACCGACTGAGCGACGCCGGTGGCTTTTTTTTGTACACCCACTTGTAGAATTTTAACTTGTGTGTTCATCTGGGGAACAAAATTCCATCTGCACAAAAAATGATTTACCCCCCCCCCTTTTACCCGAACACCACAGAATTCCGGGAATTCTATAGAATATAATTTTAAATTGTCAGATTTAAACATGAAAAAGCACGAAAACTGGAAAAAACAAGGTACAATAAAAATGTAAGAAAAAGCTTTTGATGTCACTGTAGATGTAGAACAAAAATCAAGGGCCCGTAAAAATGATTTAAAAGATAAGATTATGCAATTAAAAAAGTAACTACCGGAAATTTAATATCGCTCAACAACATCTTAATTTATATGTTACACTGTGTTATTTCGGTAAAGGGAGTTAAGTCATAAAAATGATTCTGGAGATAAATGAAAATTAAACATCGGATTCTTGTTGCAAATAATTTTATACACAAATAAAACACATCAAATGCTCGTATTCTTTTGGTTTTTGTACACCCACTTGTAGAATTTAACTTGTGTGTTCATCTGGGAAACAAAATTCCATCTGCACAAAAAATGACTTATCCCCCTTTACCCGAACACCGCAGAATTCCGGGAATTCTATAGAATATAATTTTAAGTTGTCAGATTTAAACATGAAAAAGCACGAAAACTGGAAAAAAACAAGGTACAATAAAAATGTAAGGAAAAAGTTTTTGATGTCACTGTAGATGTAGAAATAAAATCAAAGGCCCGTAACAATGATTTAAAAGATTAGATAATAACATAAATAACTACCGATAATTTAACATCGCTCAACAACATCTTAATTTATATGTTACACTGTGTTATTTCGGTAAAGGGAGTTAAGTCATTAAATGATTCTGGAGATAAATGAAAATTAAACATCGGATCTTTGTTGCAAATAATTTTATACACAAATAAAACACATCAAATGCTAGTATTCTTTTGATTTTTGTACACACACTTGTAGAATTTAACTTGTGTGTTCATCTGGGAAACAAAATTCCACCTGCACAAAAAAATGACTTATCCCTCTTTACCCGAACACCACAGAATTCCGGGAATTCTATAGAATATAATTTTAAGATGCCTGATTTAAACATGAAAAAGCACGAAAACTGGAAAAAATAAGGTACAAAAAAATGTAAGGAAAAAGTTTTTGATGTCACTATAGATGTAGAAATAAAATCAAGGGCCCATAAAAATGATTTAAAAGAAGAGATGACATAATAAATAACTACCGGAAATTTAACATCGCTCAATAACATCTTAATTTATATGTTATACTGTGTTATTTCGGTAAAGGGAGATAAGTTCATAAAATGAGTTTGGAGATAAATTAAAATTAAACATCGGACCCTTATTACAAATAATTTTCTACACAAATAAAACACATCAACTGCTAGTATTCTTTTGACTTTTGTACACCCACTTGTAGAATTTAACTTGTGTGTTCATCTGGGAAACAAAATTCCACCTGCACAAAAAATTACTTATCCCCCTTTACCCGAACACCGCAGAATTCCGGGAATTCTATAAAATATAATTTTAAGTTGTCAGATTTAAACATGAAAAAGCACGAAAACTGGAATTGCTTAACAGGACAGTATCAACTGGCTACTCACAAAAACAAAGAGAAGACCGCAGCTAAACAATGAAAACTGTTAACAATGAGCGGAGGAAGAGGGGAGGGGGCGAGCCAGGCGATAAGTATGTAACACGATACTTATTTGGTGGCGCGACGAGAAAGAGCCGCTCCAAGACGGACCGCGTCGGAGGTGCAACTGTTGGTGAGAGGGACTTGCTCGGGACTTTTCCTCCGCACCTGGTGACGCTGCCGGGAGGCAGGGGAGGCTGGGCGTGCTCCGTGCAACGTGATGCTGTTCTGCGTGGCCTCCCACGGGCCGCGGCCTCGTGACCCTGCAACGTGTCCTGCCAGACCGTGTGACATCGTGTCTAAAGCTCCGGCCATTTCTACCTCTACCCGCAAAGCCTCCCCATCCCACCCTCTCTCTCTCTCTCTCTCTCTCTCTCTCTCTCTCTCTCTCTCTCTCTCTCTCAAGAAAAAGTATTTCAAGATCGAACGTCGGTAGTTAAGGGAAGACTCCACTGAAAACCATGAAAATTTTTCCAAATTTTTTTAGCTATTTCACTTATTCAGAATTTATATTTTCATACCCCAAATGGATTCAGCTCAATTCTGATTACAAATACTCGTATGTTTACATACTTACTTACTGGCTTTTAAGGAACCCGGAGGTTCATTGCCGCCCTCACATAAGCCCGCCATTGCTCCTTATCCTGAGCAAAATTAATCCATTCTCTATCATCATATCCCACCTCCCTTAAATCCATTTTAATATTATCTTCCCATCTACGTCTCGGCCTTCCTAAAGGTCTTTTTCCCCTCTGGCCTCCCAACTAACACTCTAAATGCATTTCTGGATTCGCCCATACGTGCTACATGCCCTGCCCATCTCAAACGTCTGGATTTAATGTTCGTAATTATGTCAGGTGAAGAATACAATGCGTGCAGTTCTGCGTTGTGTAACTTTCTCCATTCTCCTGTAACTTCATCCCTCTTAGCCCCAAATATTTTCCTAAGCACCTTATTCTCAAACACCCTTAACCTATGTTCCTCTCTCAAA
This sequence comes from Periplaneta americana, assembly GCA_025594305.2. Classification (NCBI taxonomy): domain Eukaryota; kingdom Metazoa; phylum Arthropoda; class Insecta; order Blattodea; family Blattidae; genus Periplaneta; species Periplaneta americana. The sequence goes on along the minus strand of JAJSOF020000011.1, from coordinate 129,922,733 downwards.
GTGAGAGTCCAAGTTTCACAACCACACAGAACAACCGGTAATATAACTGTTTTATAAATTCTAACTTTCAGATTTTTCGACAGCAGACTGGATGATAAAAGTTTCTCAACCGAATAATAACAGGCATTTCCCATATTTATTCTATGTTTAATTTCCTCCCGAGTATCATTTATATTTGTTACTGTTGCTCCCAGATATTTGAACTTCTCCACCTCTTCAAAAGATAAATCTCCAATTTTTATATTTCCATTTCGTACAATATTCTGGTTACGAGACATAATCATATACTTTGTCTTTTCGGGATTTACTTCCAAACCTATCTCTTTACTTGCTTCCAGTAAAATTCCCGTGTTTTCCCTAATCACTCGTATGTTTACACTTTTTAAATTAAGGCTGGAAGGGGGCGTGGAATTTAAAGAGCTGTCAAAATTGTTTTTCATCGAAGAATTCTTTTTTAAAATTTCTGATTACAAATCTAGTAACTTTTTGTTGGCTCCCTGAAGTTACTAGATGAATGTAGCGGAGGAGAATATTAATTTACATAAATATTCATTTTATTTTCAAATCTATTTTTCTGTGTTCATTTTTGTTGATTCAACACCAACTTTCTTATACCAAATATTAATCAGTCTGGATGAAATTTTTTACTGCAAGTATTTATGAGGTAGCTGCATGTTTCTATGCATTTATTATTTTCTTAAGAAAAATATTAATAAAATAAACTAGCAGCATTAAGAAATTGGCATAAGAAATATATTTGGCTAATAATAATAGACTAATAATAGTAATAATAATACAGTAATAATGATATTAATAATATAATAACAATAATAATTAATATCATAAATAAACATTTCCTATCGGAGGCACTTAAACTAGTTGCATCTGGCCTCACCGAGGATTTCGATCACCGGCCGCTAGTGGGTCCTGTTTGAAGTTCTTGCATTTGTTCAGTGAACTCAGGATTGATTTCGCTCAGAAACTACAGCGTGTTCATAACGCGTGCGTCCGCTTCATTTGTAATGTTCGATATTACGATCATATCTCACCTTCTTTCGAGAAGTTATCATGGCTTAGGTTACATGAGAGGAGAAATCTGCACTCAGTTTCTCTCTTATATCGAATTATGCACACTTCATCCCCCTATTATTTATTCGCTCGTTTTCATACTCTCTCTCGCTATCATAATATTAATACTCGATCACAACGCGATAACATGCTAGAAATTCCACTTCATACATCATCTCTATATTCCTCATCTTTCACTGTTGCTACCTCTCGTCACTGGAACTCTCTGCCGCCTGAAGTCAAGGGCTACCGAACATTGAAATCTTTCAAATCCAAGTTAGAAAATTATCTTATGACGAGTTGCCAAACTAACTTACTATTATAACAAGTGTTATATTGCAGGTTTCCACGTATTCACATTTGTTTTATGTTCTAGTGATATTTAACTTATTTTATATTTTTGTTTTCATATTTTTCGATAATGGTATATCTATAATGTGATAAGTTGAGCTATATATAATCATAATTTTCCTTACTGTGTGTACTTAAAAATATTGTATTCATTGTATGCTTTGTACTGCACTATTTTATTATTACTATTATTATTATTATTATTATTATTACTATTACTATCCTTATTTATTATTATTATTATTATTATTATTATTATCAATAATTGTCTTATTTTTTTATACTTTATACTTTGTATGTCTCATTTATTCTGACTTGCTGTTCACATTTTATTATGCTTTTTCTTTCTTTCAGTATGTTATATAGTATGTCTGATTTCTACTTACTTGTTGTTTACATTTTATTGTTATTATCTTATTCAGGTTTGTGTGTAAAATTGTAGTGTACCTTGTAAATTTGTAGTGTTTTTGTAACGCAGTTTTACTCCTGGTTGAGTGTTAGAGAAGGCCGTATGGCCTTAACTCTGCCAGGTTAAATAAATTATTATTATTATTATTATTATTATTATTATTATTATTATTATTATTATTATTATGTCCTCAATTTTTATGATCCCAGCGAATATATCCAGCTGTTGCTCTCATGAATGTCATCTCACTTGCTGTTATTCTACTGGCGTCTATATTCTTCACAGTCCACGCTTCACTACCATAGCTTAATACTGGCTGTGCTAAGGTTTTATACAAGCCTATTCTTGTGTCTTTGTACTAGTGAAGGTTTCATGATTTTATTAATGATCCCCATTGTTTTATTATATTTACATATTTTTTCAGCAATATCTACTTCATCATAAGGTGATAGTGTATAGCCAAGGTAAGTGAAAGTATTTACTCTTTCTATTATTTTATTATTCAAACAGGGAATTTCTCACAAAATGACACGATTTTCGTTTTTTCAATATTAATTTCCATGTTATATGTTTCACTGACCATATTTAAATTGTGTACTGAATATTGTAAATCATCTTCAGTTGATGCTATGATAACTAGATCATCAGCGGAAAGTAAAGCATCAAGCTGCAAATTTCGATTAATTGGAATAAATCCATGGCGTGTCTGTCGCCAATTGGTGTGAACTAAAAAGAGAGAAGACTGCTGAGTAATCTTTATATGAAACGAGTCAAAGTCAGGATAGGAGAAGAAATGTCAGAAGAAAGTGAAATTGGGAAAGGAGTACGTCAAGGATGTCCTTTGTCACCTACCCTGTTCAACATTTGTTGGAGGATTTAGTAAAGAACTGTTCTTAGAACATGGGAGGAGTGATAGTAGGAAGAAGAAGAATAAAGTGCATAACATTTGCTGCTGATATGGCGTTGTTAGCAGAAGAGGAAATGATACTAAAGGATATCAGCGTATTCCGAATCTCACCGGACCGGTGGATTAGAATGACGTCACGCTGCAGCGAAATAGTAACAAAACTGCTGGAAGGTTCGATGGCTGTCATGGCGGCTGTATAAGTTGTTGTCTGTGCTACACTAGTAAGATTTTGTGAAATTTCCCTACTGTCATCTCGTTCAAAGAAAAGAGAGCATAAACAATTTATTTCTTGAACCGGTAGTAATAACTGGTCCGTTGGCATGTTCGCTCATAAGCCATTAACATATTGCTTTTACGTTGTGCTCATTACAAACACAGAACATACCGCCATGACACAACAGTGCACGATGTCATTCGTCTGCTAATTCCCGCCCTATACAAGAACCAATCAGATTCACTGATGGCGGCTGATGGAGACAGCCACCACCTTTGCAAGCTGATGGCACCGGTGCGACACCGGTGGAGCATCAGTGACGTCATCGTTGAAATTCGGAACACCGTGATGCCATCAGATTGCTCAGCGCTGAGATTCGGAATACGCTCTATGCTACTGGAGCTAAATGACAGCTGTAAGCAGTATGAAATGAAGATAAATGCAAATAAGACGAAGAGCACGGTAATAGGAAGAAAAATATAGAAGATTAACTTTCGAATTCTAAATGAGGCAGTAGAGCAAGTGGACAGCTTCAAATACTGGGGTGTAGTATAAGGAGTAACATGAGCTGCTGCCAAGAAGTCAAAAGGAGGACAGCAATGGCCAAGGAAGCTTTTAATAGAAAAAAGAGCATCTTCTGCGGATCTCTGGAGAAAGAACTAAGCAAGAGAACAGTGAAGTGCTTTGTGTGGAGTGTAGTATTGTATGGGGCAGAAACATGGACATTACGACGAAGTGTAGAGAAACGAATAGAAGCATTTGTAATGTGGATATGGAGAAGGATGGAACGTGTGAAGTGGACAGACAGAATAAGAAATGAGGCTGTGTTGGAAAGAGTGGCTGAAGAAAGAATGATGCTGAAACTGATCAGGAAGAGGAAAAGGAATTGGTTGGGTCACTGGTCGAGAAGTAACTGTCTACTGAAGAATGCATTGGTAGGAATGGTGAACGGCAGAAAACGTTCGGGGCAGAAGAAGATATGAGATGATAGACGACATTAAGATATATGGATCATATGAGGAGACAAAAAGGAAGGCAGAAAATAGGATAGACTGGAGAAAGATGATTTGGAGTGAAAGGCCTTCCCTTGGGCAGAACACAAAATGAATGAATCTTCAAAGACAAATAAAATAAAAAGTTTTTATTTGAGATGAATAGAAAACAGAAATTAACCAGTAATATACAGCGCGGAAATGAAATAACCCTGCAGATTGAAATTGACGATGGGATACTCTTAAATGAATAGAAAACCTATATTACGTTTTGTGATTAAAAGAATGGTTAAAAAGAAAATTGAGTTGGAAGTTTCAGCAGTCTGAAACATCGCCGATAACACACTACTCTTTCTTAGCGTAATATAGATGTAAGAAGTCAATGAACTCAGGTCTGTCTGCCTTAGTGAACCACCTCCCATCTCCCTTTCTGGCTACAATGTTACAATATGGTCGCATCGGTCAGTGGCTTGAAATTAGTAGTTTTTAAAATTAATTTTACACGAAAACCGTCTACTCCAAGCTTTGCCAAGTGGATCGATATGAGTCTTGAGACTCCTCACTAGTACTCTCGGAGTCCGGAGCAAGTTGGAGTCCGTCAATTACCTGAGCACAGTGGTGGATAGCAGAATGTCCGACTCTACAATTTCAGACCGCTTGCAAAACAGGCGAAAGTGTATAAAAGTTATTTTGAATATCAGTGGGAGAAAAAGTGTTTGTTTACAGAGGAGAATGGTAATCCATTATGTCTTCTATGCCTGAAGTCGTTTTCAGGTATCAGGATTAGTAATATTAGTCAACATTATGAAAGATATGAATCTGAATACGGGCATGTTTTGGAAACGAAAGAAGTGACTTTCTTCACAGATTAAAAACAGCAAGACAAACATCAATAATTCTATGCATCAATGAATTTAAATATTTGTATTCAATCTTATGACTTAACACTATATAATATAAAACAAATTAATTCAATGTTATATATATATATATATATATATATATATATATATATATATATATATATATATATATATATATATATACTGAAAGCACCCGACGTTGCCCGGGTTTTCCTGCTTCTATTTTTAATTAAACTGGTTATTAAATTTTCGGAAATCTCGGAAACCTAACTACACACAACCAAAACGAATTGTCTTTACTAAGCTTTCCTCGCCCATAAAGATGAATCTTTACTTAACGTCAGTTACATGAATTAATGAACTCCTTAGCCAAATGCCTGCCAGGGTTAACTCAATTTAAAACAGTTGTAAATCACGCACCGAAAAGAAAACATTTCATCATGTGCCTGACGTTAAACTGTTGTTTTAAATTTGTTTATTTATTTATTTATTATTATTATTTATTTATTTACTTACTTATTTATGTTATTTATTTATCTGGTGTAGTTAAGGCCATTAGGCCTTCTCTTCCACACCACTTCTCTTCAAACTATAAACAAAGTAAAACCCAACGAAAATATAATTCCTTCTCCTCTTTCTGATCAGTTTCAGCATCGAATCAATATATACATATATAATTTAATTTATATTGGAAGATTTTTTTTACCTCTTGACCGCTGTACACCCACTTACAGTATATTATATCCAGTTTTTTTTAATAACTTGAAACTATATCTCATAAATTCAGAACATATTATATTAATTCTAATTTTACACACAAAATACAGATACATTATAAACTCGCAATTAGTCATTTTTTAACATAAAGACTAATATTCTAAGAAAAGTATAGGCCTACCGGTATTTTAGAAATTAAGAGATTTTTATTTCCACAACGCTTAACATACTAAATTTGCAACGTGAATAACAATATTTTGAGAATTAATACAATGTTATTTTCAGTGGGCTTATGTACATTCACATACCACATTAGCAACATGACAAAAGTATCATTGAATTGCTTATTGATATGTGTATTTCCCCCCCCCCCCAATTCTTTGTATAAAATATAGTTGAGGATGTGAAAAACACCCAGTTTTTAAGTTAATGTCTGCAACTTTGAGAGACTGTCCTTGAGCTTCATTTTAATATGGCCATTACAAATGCTAGTGGCATTGAAATTGCAGTTGCTTAAAATTGAATGAGTATCCTAGCAATACGTGGAATAAAAACATCTCCTTTTATTTTTGCAGTTAATATTACCAATTCTATTACGTTTCGTATGAGTTTTTCACACCAATTCTTATTCGTGCATAATACTGATGGGTCAATATTTCGCAATAGTACTATTGGTTATTCAATATTAAGTAAATTATGTGGTAACAATCCTTGTAGTTTCAAAGAATTCTAGAATTCAGTTGTATAAAACAGTTTGCTCAGTATCTACAAAACTGCATCGAGGAATTCATAATACGGTCCTGGACTGCGTAAAGATACTTATTGCATAAATTATCTAGTTTTAGCCTTCATGATCTGTAACAACAATGTAATTTAATTTCGTGTTAAAATTTCCATCGCCTCGTGAAAGTCGATGTTGAATACAACAGACAATAATAAAAAAACAATTGACTATAGAAGATTGCATTTTAGTATTACACATGAATGTTTGACCGTATTTATTTTTATTTTTTATATTTTTAATTAGTTTAACTTCCATTTGCACAATTTTAATGTAGCCTATGTTCTTCTCCTGGTTATGAAGGTTAAATGTGCAAACTTTGGCACATCGGTCAAAGCGTGTAGATTTGTATAGAGAACATACATACATACATACATACATACATACATACATACATACATACATACATACATACATACATACATACATACATACATACATACATACATACATACATACATACATACATACATACCCACATTCAATTATATACTGTATATATATATATATATACACATCGAATTGTGTCATCATCATACAAACGTTTTCGCCCTCATGGGGCATCTTCAGGTAGGAAGTGTTTACAATATCAATCTAAAATCAATTAAAATAATCTGGCCTCATGTTTGAAAAGTAATAATAATCTTATTGACAGTATATGTAAGTATTCAGCATAGTGACAAATATTGATCATACAAATTATTAAAACATAATCATGTCAAATGTTAAAAATTCAAAAGCCTACATGGCTATTAAATGTTGCTGAAGAATAAGTAATGATGACTTACAAAAGTTAAATCTTAATACAATAATAATATCATAGGTGCTATTGTCAATAAACTTTCATTAATAATGACTTATAGAACAATATTGTGTAAGCTAATGTATCAGTATATTGAAATCACTCATACCACCAACGCATGTGAGGAACTTCATAGATTCAACGCCTTATTTTATAGCTCACACCCTGACATTTTAAAGATAATTTCAGTTTTCAAAATATCCAAACGGAAACGTATCTGAGAATTAATGGAATGCACATGCAGGCCTATAAAAGATGAAAAATAGGAAACAAGCAACTAGAAATTAAAAATAAATAACATATTGTACAAAAATACTATCACCTTTACTTTTTAACTACGCTCTAGAATATGCCATTAGGAAAGTTCAGGATAATACAGAAGGTTTGGAATTGAATGGGTTACATCAGCTTCTTGTCTATGCGGATGACGTGAATATGTTAGGAGAAAATCCACAAACGATTAGGGAAAACACGGAAATTTTGCTTGAAACAAGTAAAGCGATAGGTTTGGAAGTAATTCCCGAAAAGACAAAGTATATGAATACAGTATGTCTCGTGACCAGAATATTGTACGAAATGGAAATATAAATATTGGAGATTTATCATTCGAAGAGGTGGAGAAATTCAGATATCTTGGAGCAACAGTAACAAATATAAATGACACTCGGGAGGAAATTAAACGTATAATAAATATGGGAAATGCGTGTTATTATTCGGTTGAGAAGCTTTTATCATCCAGTCTGCTGTCAAAAAATCTGAAAGTTAGAATTTATAAAACAGTTATATTAACAGTTTGTTCTGTATGGTTGTGAAACTTGGACTCTCACTTTGAGAGAGGAACAGAGATTAAGGGTGTTTGAGAATAAGGTTCTTAGGAAAATATTTGGGGTTAAGAGGTATGAAGTTACAGGAGAACGGAAACAGTTATACAACACAGAACTGCACGCATTGTATGCTTCACCTGACTTAATTATGAACATTAAATCCAGACCTTTGAGATGGACAGGGCATGTGGCACGTATGGGCGAATCCAGAAATGCATATAGAGTGTTACTTAGGAGGCCGGAGGGAAAAAGACCTTTGGGGAGGCCGAGACGTAGATTTTTTTTTTTTATTTTTGTGGGTTATTTTACGGGCTTTATCAATATCTTTGGTTATTTAGCGTCTGAATGAGATGAAGGTGATAATGCCAGTGAAATGAGTCCAGGGTTCAACACATTTTGGGTTAAGGGAAAACCCCGGAAAAAACCTAAACCAGGTAACTTGCCCCGACCGGGAATCGAACCCGGGGCACTTGCTTTCGCGGCCAGTCGCGCTAACCATTACTAAGCAGGCGTGGACTTGAGAGACGTAGATGGGAGGATAATATTAAAATGGATTTGAGGAATGTGGGATATGATGATAGAGACTGTATTAATCTTGCTCAGGATAGGGACCAATGGCAGGCTTATGTGAGGGCGGCAATGAACCTCCGGGTTCCTTAGAAGCCATTTGTAAGTAAGTACAAAAATACAGAGGAAGGAAAATTTCTCCTATTTTGTTTTTGTGAAATACGTTTCCTAAATAAACAGACCCCTCATATGACTTCCCTTAGTTTTAAAAAATAATTTCATTTCTTTTAAGAGGTGTTTTAACAGATTAAGATATAAAACCACAATTTCTTTTACGACACCACACTTTCATTCGTGTGCCAGAACGCAGTCTGACAATGTGGGGTGGAAAATTGTGCCCTAACATCGTAACGTGGCACCAACGTAAGACAAATATGTTCTTGAATTTATATATGATTTAGTGGCGCAAACATGGTGCCCCTTGGAGTCCTGCCTTCCCCTACATCTCAAAGGCTAACGACTTTAAAATATTATACATAATGTTACTAAAGTGTGACAATGAGGCATCCAGTACCGGAAATGGGCTCGTTTCAACATCGACATGCAGAGGCACAGATATCTGAAGATTGAAGATGCGACACGTTTATCAATTATTTATTTAGGCGAGCTGTAGGTAGAAAACAAACTAGGGCATTCACCTCTCAAACATCAGTTGAGATGCACTGCAGATTATCATACGCAAACCATGTGTTTTAATCGGTGTTGATAAGGTTCCAGTTACGGCATGTAAATGCACCAAGCCACACCAGGTCGACTGTATCCAGAACGTTACATTTATAACAAGACATTCAAAATTGTACCCTATGCATGTAATTAATAACAAAGTACTTTTATAAATTGATGTGGGTCGCTTGGCGAACAAGTGAGTGTCACTCAAACTGTCAGACATTTCTAGCCATATATTTCTTCTTATATAGCACATTAGAATGCAACGGTTACCGAAACGACGACAAACGAATCATTCTCGACGGTTACAAAAATAAATGTTAGCCACAAGCACATTTCTTTTAGACTGTCACTAGAGACCAGCACAATATTAAGCAAGTCTTACCACGAAACTAGCACCTATAGTCCCGACGCTGTTATTTCCGGCGTGACTCCGCCTCTTTGCTTACGTCTTAGAAAGTGAATGCTCTATAAAGTCTAGGTAGGTAGTATCGTTCGCCATTTTTGTTCTTACGTTGCCGAGCTACCATACGAGGAATCTATTTGCTACACCGTTAAACATTATCATGTCGTAGCTCCTATGATAATACATCAAACGCAATGTAATTCAGCAAATAATTGAGCGGCAAATAACGTCTTCGTGTGCTTTCTGCGAACGCCAACGAAAGAGCTAAAATGGCGGGCGATTATATTAAGTATTTATCGAGCCTTAAGAAATGAATCAGCGAATCACAAGACGCACACGTTTAAATGTAGCCGACCTGCAACGCGATTGGCTGCCGGAAATTAGAGCGACGGGACTATAGAGATGGGAACGATATATCGGTTTTTACGAAATACCGATATTTTCGTTTCGATATAACGATATATCGATATCGAAATTTTGATTCAATATATCGTATAACATATCGGTTTTCTCATAAATTTATCGATTTTTTTTTTTTTGTGGAATTATTATCATTATCAATAACAACAAAATCCATACTAGGCAACTCCGTTAATTCCCGAGAGATGGCGCTACTGAAGGTGGACAGTTACATAATTGTGCAACCTCACTCAATACCTTGTTTTAATTGGCTGGATTGGAATTCGAATTCAAACTGTTTAATATGCAGCATCAAATTTAAAATGCAGCGTATGCGAACGTGAGACAGACGGGAGGTTTACCTACTGCTGTTTTAATGTTATTAATGTTCTCCAAGGCAGGAGAGCAACTCCCAACCTGAAAGGGAACCGTCTGACCTCAAAACGGGTATCAAAACTTATATTTCTATATTCTGAAATTGAAAGAGAAACAAGAATTTAATACCGATGTGACATTTGTTTACGTCTATGATTTCTATGCACAACCTAGTGCTGACATTCTGTTTTCTTATTACATCTTTTAGTGCATAAAAATTCTATCCCTATAATAATAATCATCACCATTGTTGTTTGGAATGTTGGAGTGTAACAATATCTTGCAATGGGAACTCAAATCAACTGTGAAGTTTGTTAAAACTTGTAACATTCTAAGTACGGTTTCCTTACATTTAAAAATGATTACGTCGTTAGGTAGAATTATATCTGTGGCCTGGACTGAATTCTTTGTAACTTTAGAATAATTGAATCGTGTTCAAATATCAAATACTCAACCATGTAGAGTTCACTTAACTCTTTCCCACTATATCATTTAAGTTCCCTTGCCTCCACCATAATTTTGATTTAGGTTAGGACCTACATCATTACGGTATTGAAAATGTATTGTTTATTGTTACAATTTTACATTTATGCTTTTGACTGTTATGATGTTAATTTCAATGGTAAAAAGGAATATTAAAAGTTAAGTAATGTTATTGTAATACAGTAAATGTACGCCTGAAAATGCAATTTGCTTACGTAATAGCGATATATCGATAATCGTTCGATATATCAATACATTTTCTGCGATATATATCGCTTATCGAAATTAGATTTGCAATATACTGCAATATCAATATATCGGTATTTAATTAATATCCTCCATCACTACTAGCACCTACTAGTACAGAGCTCGCTGTATACCTATCAGCCATATTACAACTGAAAATCTCTGCAAACAACAATAACTAAAAAAAATCACTATCAAAATACTCGTGCGTAGAGACATCTATGGACGACAATATACACTGAACTTGTTATATCAACTGTTAATTACAAGCGCTGATAAATCTACATGTAACTTTCCGGAAACTCATGACATTTATCAGTGCAGTTGAATTAAAAGAGCAATTATGTAATTGAGAGTTACCTGAAGTGTACCAGTAACCGGGTATAAGAGAAATGCGATAAAGAAGCTAAATTTATTTAAAAAAACAATTAATATAAAAATCATAAATCGAAAATAAGTAGCCTATTTTCAGTATTTGACCCATCAACAAGTATAATGAATTTATCATTAAATTGAATTAGTACTGGCATCAGGATAATCAGAATATCGTCGGGGTATACCAGCTAACCCAAGGAAGTGTTGTGGGAAGAATGTTATATTTACTCCTACAAATATGATTGCAAATTGTGCTTTTAATCATTTTCACGATTTCAATAAAATAGCATGTTATACTGGACATGAAAAGTAGTAGTAGTAGTAGCAGCAGCAGCAGCAGCAGCAGCAGCAGTAGTAGTAGTAGTATTTATTTATTTATTTATTTATTTATTTAACCTGGTAGAGATAAGGCCGTCAGGCCTTCTCTGGCCCTCTACCAGAGGATTACAACTATAATCTATACTAATAATAAATCTGTAGCCGAAATTTTTCTGGTAATTTTCGATTTTCCAAAAATAATTGGTCCTAACATATATAATTAATCACCCTGAAACCGAAAATCGCTTTTTTGACATTTTTGTTTGTATGTCTGTCTGTCTGTTTGTTACCTTTTCACGCGATAATGGCTGAACGGAATTCGATGAAAATTGGAATATAAATTAAGTTCGTTGTAACTTAGATTTTAGGCTATATGGCATTCAAAATACATTATTTAAAAGGGGGATTATAAGGGGGCCTGAATTAAATAAATCGAAATATCTCACTTATTATTGATTTTTGTGAAAAATGTTACATAACAAAAGTTTCTTTAAAAATAATTTGCGATAAGTTTTATTCCTTGAAAAATTTTGATAGGACTGATAGTTAATGAGATAAATGAGTTTTTAAATTAAAATAACTGCCTCTTAAGGCCGTGTAATGAATTAAAAAACAAATGACTTCGTCTATAAGGGGCCTTGGACAGCAACAATCGAAAGCTATGAAAGATAGCCTACAGATAATGTTTCTGTGTTTGTATGAAGTAATATCGGAAGCTAAATTAACCGATTTGTATAATCAATTATTTCACCATTGGAAAGTGTAGTTTCTCTAGATGGACATAATGCTATAATGTTATTACAGTAACTTGTGATATAATATAATATAATATAATATAATATAATATAATATAATATAATATAATATAATATAATATAATATAATATAATATAATATAATATAATATAATATAATTTAAGTTATTTGAAGGGTTCAGAACCATAGTGGGCCAAGCGCCATTTTATGAATACGTAGAAAACAAGGGTTAAAATTAAGTTACCATAATTCAATGGAAACCTATAACAAGTGAAATAAAATATACACATTAAATCTAAATGTCAATGTTCATTAAACTATGGTTGTATGTAATAAAACGTAAGAATCATGTTAAAGGAATTGTAATTGCACCAAATGAGTGTCTCTGGACCAAAATGACTGCATTTTAATTATTTAAATACAATTTAAATTAAGTAACATATTAAACGATTTATCCTTCTATCAAACACGAATGTTCCCTGGATCAAACGTCTTATTTTAATTATGTAATTACTTTATATTTATTCCTAACGGGTGCAGCGGAGCGCACGGGTACGGCTAGTATGAACAATAAAATTACAATTAATATTAAATTTACAATTACAATTACAATAAAAATTAAAGCACAACAAGATTACCTGATTAATGAAAGCTAGACATTTTATCATAGAAGTTAAGAACAAAGAATATTTTTGTATTTACTGAATTACAAATTAAACCTACAATAACAAAAATCTCTAGTAATGAAGCTAAAATGAACATGAAGGTTACTTTCTGTGTTATATCTAAGTGAATGACAAATTATACTGTTACATATACACTTTAATTTTTCAGATAAAATGCCATTAACTGGAGAATAGTCAGTACTAGTGTCGTGCATTATAGACGCCATATTCGGTTCATGTTTGTCGAATATGGCGATGTTCGACATTCGCCGATGTTCGCTCTGCAGCAGGAGGCCTGTCATGTTTGTTCCACCTTGATTCGCTGTCCTCCACTCCCATCTCTTCATGTTTTAACTAAAGGATTTTAGCACAGATCTTGCTACTAGTTTTTCATATGGAATGAGACGAAGTTTGTGATGTCTTGGTTACCTCTCTCATGTTTAAACATTGCAGGATACTAATCTCTACATAGAAATTAAATTATGGTTTATTTAACGACGCTCGCAACTGCCGAGGTTGTATCATCGTCGCCGGTATGCCGAAATTTTGTCCCGCAGGAGTTCTTTTACATGCCAGTAAATGTACTGACATCAGCCTGTCGAATTTAAGCATGCCATCGACTTGGGCCGGGATTGAACCCGCAACCTCGAGCACAGAAAGACAGCACTGTACTGACTGCGCTACCCAGGCCGAACTCTACATAGATTATTCGCCTAACAGTACATATACTGTAGGAGTCTCGACCGCCAAGTCATTCAATTGAGTGCGCTCCTTGTGTGATGAGTGATGACAATGACTATGTGGAAAAATAACTGTATATAGCTGAAATCTTGTTCTATTTATCTGTCTTATTATGCTCTCTGTATCTGTTGTAGTTTCCATGAAAATAAATAGGAGGCATTACTTTCGGAACGATCCTCGTAATTGAAACCCATTTGTGTTAAATTGTCATTATGTATCTTACGATTTCAAATAAAGACTGACTGATTCATCTACATCATTTATGAGATAAATTGATTCCTAGATACTTGTTATCAGGGGCGATTTCTCAGGGCATGCTATGCTTGGTGCGCAAGCCCAATATTTTCGTAGAATGTGTATTTCTGAAAATGGGATTACGTACATTAAAATTTATTTTGATTTTTGGAATACTGTATAGGCGTAATACCATCCGCCGGTTGCACACCGCAAGTATCGCAACGCTTGCTCGTTTCTCGGAACTACAGGAAAGACGTAGAAACAGGCTGCTATGTGTTGTTTGAAGCTCTGGTCCGAGAGCTACACCAACGACTATTTAACGTTACACAGAGCAGTACTGACAGCGGGAATGTGCTGTGATTTGCGAGTGCAATGTAATTGTATGAGCGGAATGCATGTGTTAGCTGCTGCATGTATTATTAATTCTTAAACATTAATTTGAAGTATTGCAATGAGTTCGGAATTGTGTGTCATTGAAACCTTATTATTAAATCCATTTTCCCGAAGGACTATTTAAGAGAAGACAGACATTATAGAGAATAAGTGCGCTCGTTCAGTGCAGCTCAATGCAACAATATGCATTGGTTGGCAGGGTCGAAAAAACTAAATAAATTGTTTTGTTGGCCATGTTTGTTATATCATATCGAATTTCTACATCTGATAAGCGAATATGATCCATGAATCATTATGATTTCATAATTATAAAATAAATTATTTATGTGGGTCTGATTATTTTTTATTAATTATGAATTATTATATCCTCCCATCTTCCTTTATGAATAAAAGAGCAAGCCTAACTTTCGTGCCTAGCATTCGCTCCTGCTTGTTATTGTTTAGTCAACTGTCCGAAAACAGGTTTGAACCTCATAAGTGACACCAATAAGACATCATTCACGAGGCAACGACCAGGAGATAATGGGGTAGCATGGCCAGTTCCTTCCCCTTCCATTGCATACATCGCCGACTAGCTACATATTCCACTAATCAGGCTTCAGATGCATACAAACAATTGTTCTTCCTCTGACACATAGCCAGTGCTGTCATAATTCTTTTCTTGGCCATACGCCCCACTCCTTGTTTTCTCTCTTGAAATATATTTTACTCTCCTCTCTCTATCTCTCCGACTGTCATTTAATGATCTTTTTAATATTAAAGGAGAAGTAAATCAATTGTTTTGCTTTACATTTTAATTGTACAAGCTTGATTTAAAGAATTCACCACGTAGCACCACCGTAGATGCACACTTGTCTCGATGAATCTTGGAGTGTGTATTTGCAGCACTTCTTGTTTTTAAACCATTATTTTATATAATTCTGGATTCCAGTGCTGCAGAGGTGGACAACTTTTGTTTACGAACATCAAACAAAATACATTAGGAACAGCAAGAGATGATCTAAGATCTGTAAAGTTCTCCGCGTACAAAACTTAGGCACCCATATGCCGTATGGCTGCGTACAGACAAAATTTTCTTTTGTCCATACGATTAATTTAAAAATTATATGTTCCCATACGATGTATGGGCTCCTATGGCCTCCAGGATAGCACTGCACGTAGCCTATCGTCAAGTGAGATGTACTGCCTGATAATAAAGTAAACCGAACCCGTCTCTTAGTTTAGGACAGCGTTTCTCAAACTATGGTCGGGGACCATCTGTGGTCCTCGAGGTCTACCCTTGTGGTCCTTCAAAGAGGACAGAAGAAAAAAAGAAAATTCAAACTAATTGCGTATCACACTATAGCTGAAAATCTCAGAGTTTGGAAATGACACATGGCAATCGGCTTTCACTTTTTCTCCCAGTACTGACATTTTATTAAATTTATTACCCTACCTGTCTACCGACTTCCCACTCTACTCTCAGCAACAAAAGAGGGATTTGAAGCACTATGAACGTGGTGTTTCTTGCCATCTTTTCCCTGCACATCAGCTGATGACATGTGGCTAAGTACATTGGCATATCTTTGAGATGTATTCTCAAAACTAAACGAACTAAATCTCTCTACAAGGTAATTCTTTGACTGTTCTCAATGCGCATGAGAAAATAAAGATGTTCGAGGGAAACTTGGTTTGCGGGTCAGTTCCGTAAAACAGAGGATTTTTTCACTATTTTCAGCCCTAGAGTCCTCTTCGGTTGAAAATGATTTTGTTATTGGAAAAGAATTATGCAATGACATATGTTCGCATCTCGAAACTCTGAGGTCACAATTTTAAACTTATTTTCCAAGTAAATATGACAAATTTTCATGGGTTCGTGATCCCTTTAATTGCGATATTGAAAATACGAAACTTTCATTGAATGAAAGAGAATAGTTAATTGAACTCTCGAATGACACCGGACTTAAAACTGAAATTCTAAGCGGAAGGTATGGTTAATTTCTGGACCTCATCACAAGTGAAAAGAGAATATAGTGAACTGTACAATGGTGCTTTAGAGATTATAATTCAGTTTGCATCTATGTATCTGTGTGAGAAAGGGTTTTGATCACTAACTCTAATAAAAATAAAGTACCGAAATCGACTCGATGTATGTGACGATCTCCGACTTAAGCTTACCAGCATACGTCCAAATATAGAATTGTGCAAGAATCGGCAGGCTTGTCCATCTCATTAATGTGAGTAGGCCTACCAACATTTATTTATTCCGTTTAGTTAATAAGTTAAAGATTATCCAAATTCTAATAGCCTTGAATTATTAAAAAACGAAAATGAATTTTTTTTCTGTTAACAGTAACTTAATTAGTTAATACTAATATAAAATTAGTCCTGCGAAGTGGCGTCGTGGTCTAAGACATCCTGTCTAGGACTCGCGTTACGGAATGCGCGCTAGTTCGAGTCCTCATGGGGGAAGAAATTTTCTCATGAAATTTCGGCCAGTGATGCACTTGGGGAGCTACGATAGATAGCTAAATCCAGTTACGCAAACCAGCTATAACGGCTGGGGGCTCATCGTGCTAACCACACGATACCTTCATTCTGGTTGGATGATCGTCCACCTCTGCTTCGACATGTGGCCGTGAGGCCAGCAGCCGGCTGGTCGGTCTTGGCCCTTCGTGGGCTGTAGCGCCACGAATTATTATTATTATTATAATATAAAATTAAATGAATTAAATTAATTTTAATTAATTAATTCTGTTTTAAAATATAAGTATTTTTCTTTCTTTCTTTCTTTCTTTCTTTCTTTCTTTCTTTTTTTCTTTCTTTCCCCGAGTTTAACCTCTCTTTTTTAGGTACATTTATACGACCCACGCCACACGGGCCTTACAGGGCCGCGACCTGTCGGGAGAGGAATTAATCTGTGGATCACATACATACTTTTTTGACCACACAAGGACATGGAGGGCCTCCGCGGATGAGGGATCAGCTCAATGCCAGGGCCACCTTCGATGCAACACAGACATTTAAGACATTACACAGCATTCACTCACACATATGAAAGGATTAAGGGAAGGATCGCCGTCCATGGCCGGACTTTCAAGAGGTACAATCCCGGCATTTGCCTGGAAACCATGAAAAACCTCAGTTAGGATTGCCGGCCCCTGGGATCCAACCCCGGACCTCCCGAATCCAAGGCCAGCCCTCTACCACTCGGCTAGCCCGCTCGGTACAATGTAAGTATACTGGTAAGTTATTAAAATATGCTACAAAAATTATAAATTTGCTTTCGAAGGGAACAGGAGTAAGGTGGTCCGCGGAACTGTTCTGACTTAAAAAAGTGGTCCCCACTTCAAAAAAGTTTGAGAAACGCTGGTTTAAGAGAAATCGTTGTAGATAGATTGTATGTCGTGAATCACTTTTCGACGCTAAAAGCGAATATATTCGACGAAATCTCTAAACACATTTTAGCTGCACCAAAATATTTTCTTTTTATACTATGTACAACGCGAAATATCACCTCACCAGTGTGAATGCAGTAGCTTAAGGGGAGTCTGTACTGCCTATCCCAGCAATGTAAATTTCATCTAATTTAGGTGCACTTTTCTCAGGACTTACATAAGATACACATTTGAAATTTTTAGGGGTTATTCTTCAAGTATTATTGTATGTAACAGGCTAAAATTACGAGGCCGTATTCATAGACATTTTTAGCGCGGTCTTCCGGTGGATGATCAGCGTTTTTCGTATTCATAAACCAGTGTTAGCGATAGGATATGATTTGAATTCTGTATTAGTAACCAGTGGATAGCCGGGGCTAGCTCAGTACGCTCGTAGTGCGTGCTGCGAAATGTCTATGAATAGCACCCACGGTCTTTATCTTTTATTACTCTGCTTTACATTAATGGGATGGCAGTACAGACTCCCCTTAAGAATGAGTTTAGAGCTGTGAACTGTGCAGCTCCAAAATACGTGTGATGTTTGGAAGGGACGCTGTTTCACACAGTCAAGCGCCTCCCTCAGTGTGGGAGATGCCCGCATGCCTGAAGCCATCACGGAGGAGAAAGTCAGACATCGCGCAGAGCAAGGGGGTGCACCTCTTCATCTCTGACGATGAGAGCGAAGGTCAGGAGAGGCTCCGGAAGGAAGCTCATGAGCGCATTGTTAACGTGACTTCCTTACTCATGTTAGGTGAATCGCTTTCGAACTACACAGCTACAATGTAATGCCAAGGGAACCTTCCAAAATGCGTAATGGAGTTGATTAACAAACGCAGCAAAACTAAGAACGATAAGGTACTAAATTGTCACCGATAACGAGGCACAGTTGTATATGTGTGTGTGTGTATTTATTCATACTGCAAATGGGTATATACCCGGTGGTAGTGGTAACTAATTACACTCTATATATAAATTCTAAATTATAGACATCAGCTCAAAGAATTTGAGTGACCACAAAGGTCCTGAATACAATAAACATGTACAATATAATGTGATGTGATACATGTATTGTATAGAGCACATCTAGGTCAGAAAGCATGGGTATACATAACGGCTCGGTTAGAAAAGCCAACGTACTATGGTAGGAACGATCATGATTTTAAAATCAAATGTAGGAAACAGAAAACGGATGTAGGTAAATTCTCATTTTTAAATAGAACTATAAATGATTGGAATGACCTACCTGCAGCGGTCTTTGAGGGCTGTCCTTCCTTAAGGAGATTCAAGAATAATTTAAATAGTTGTGTATAAAGTGAAAATTAAAATTAAGGTGACATTCAACATTTAATTTTTTAAGGTGACATGTATTTATCTAGCCTAACGAGTTTGAATTGTAAATTATTTAAAAATAGCGTGTAAGAGGGCCTTAGACTAGAAATGTTTAGTTTAAATGTAGTTCTGTTTATAAGTATGCATAAGGATGCAATTATTTGACTTATTTGAACTGTTGTATCAGTGAAGCGAGGTGAGTCAGTGAAATTATGGTTTTACAGTGCAGTGAACAGTTCCGATCAGTGATAATTTATAGCGTCAATGAAATGTGTTCTATAGTGTCAGTGAAATGTGTTACAGAGTGTCAGTGAAATGTGTGCTAAAGTGTCAGTGAAATGCGTCATAGTGCCACTACAGGGAATGAGATGAGAGTAAAGTGAAAGACTATTGAAACTTATGTAAGACCTATACATAATTATGTAGGTTGTGTTGTAAAATTAGGTGTTTTATTTTATGTTTTATTATTATTGTGTTAAATTGTATTGTGTATTCTTATTGTATTGTGTATAAAATGGTATATGTGTTGTAAATTGTATTGTGTATTGTAAATTTTATTGTGTATTGCTTATCATTTTATTGTGTATTGTTAATATTGTATATACCACTGCCACCGGGTGCTTGCCCACTTGCAGTATAAATAAATACATATACATATACATATATTAAAGAAAAAAGAAAGTTAATTGTTTAAGGTAAATATAAGTGGATTAATTGAAATACAGATGATGATGATGTAATATTTGAAGAGAATCCTTGATAATATTTATAAGGACAGACATTACATAATCAAAAGGAATGTGAAGTTCCTTAAGATAATTTCATGTGAATTTGGAAATAGAACCTCTACTGCCAAACAGCAAACCAATGACAGACCATTGTTTAAGAGGGACGTTGTACTTTTGAGAAAGATAAGGCAGACAAGGTTCATATATGGACTTCTTCTCAATATCGGTGGCCTGATTTAGGTTTCTTTCGAAACGGATAGTAGGGTCAAGAATAAGAGCCCGTTTTAAGTGTCCGTTAATAGCAATAATGTCTGCCCGTCTGAAAGAACTATCTGATGATACACAATGTACTTCCTCATGAATCTCCCAATTTAAAGTTTTTAACGATGTCGCCAAAGCATGTCGTACACGATGATGTCTAGCATTGATCAGCAGCTCGCCTTTAGGGCATTGTCCAAGCACGTGTCCAATTATAAACCATTATAAACACAATTAATAATAATAATAATAATAATAATAATAATAATAATAATAATAATAATACTAACAGGGAGCATCCTAAATTAAATGAAGCACGATCACTTAAAATAACATTAAAGTAAATCTAATTTGTATCTTAACCCTAAGTCGAACTAAAACCCACGAGTATGATATGTTCATACCTGCACAAGTACCTTTCAGCACTACACTCACATCGCTGACAACTCACTCACTGCACTGGAACTACGACACATTTCACTGATTCTATCCTGATTTCACTAACACTTCAAAAACATTTCACTGTTCAAATACTTTGCACTGCCACTATAAACTATAAAGCTTCACTGACAGAAACACTCTTCACTTACACAACACACTTCACTGACACAACACACTTCTTCACTGATACAGTACTTCAATAACAAATATCAATTAGGGGAGAGTCGAGTAGTATCGGACATTGGGTAATATCGGACAGTGCGTTTCTTTCATCTACCACCATATGGTAGTACCTGAATGACATGGTTACGTTTCTCTATGCGACATCACAGAAACGTAACCATGTCAATCAGGTACTATCATCGTGTGGTGGATGAAAGAAACTCACTGTCCGATACTACCCGACTATCCCCTACACCCTTTAAATAGTGTGTATAATATACTACCGTCTATTAGTAAAGTCCTTAACCCTATTTTTAAATACATTTTTGGTTATTGGTAAAGCCTTTAGTAAGTCTGCAGGTAAAGCATTCCAGTCCCTGATAGTACGATTGAGAAAAGAAAACTTTCCAGTGTCCGCCCTCTGCCTTCTTTTCCTCAATCTATATGAGTGGTCGTTCCTTGAAGAGTAATTTGGCGGCTGCAACCTATTTTTTATTTCTCTCCAGGCAGGCTCACCTCTGTATGTTTTGAACATTGCGCATAATCGAATTCGCGTTCTCCTGTCCGTGAGTGTGTCCCATTTTAATGGTGAATTATTACGACAACACTTGAGAGCCCGTTTTTGAATCTTTACCAGTGTCTTAATATGTTCTAATCTGTAAGGATTTTAACATGCAGCACCATATTCCATTACTGGACGTACTAGTGATTTATATGCAATCTCTTTGGATTTATCAGAGCCTTTTCTTAGTACCCTCATCACAAAGTGTAACGCTCTCAATGCTTTTCCCGCTGTCTCAGTAACGTGTTCCCTCCAGCCGAGATCGCTGCTAAATGTTATTCCTAGGATTGTTGGGTATGGAAACATACGAGTCAGTTCGAGTGAAATAAAAGGGATTTTCAAACAGTCGAGTGAGCGTGTGGTTTGTTAAGAAATCAAGCATTTCCTTTATATTTTATGTAAAAGTTTCGTGGTCAAAGTTCGATTGTGTGTAATGAGAAAATAATTTAACTCTTCAACTTCCTTTGTCATGTTAATGTTTTTTGATTCTGCAACAATAAAAGAATAAGGATATACGATATTACAACTAACACACCAACATTTCATATACACTATCTACCAAAAAGTAATTGGGCACTGTTTTTGCCCTTTATTATTATTATTATTATTATTATTATTATTATTATTATTATTATTATTGTTATCCAAATATTGAAACCCTATTTTACCTTTGGTATATTAGGGTTGTAGTTTGTTCCATGTGAAATACATTATGTAGTGATAATACACAATTTTAAAGAATTAATAGTAGGTCTGAGTCATAGTTACAATATAATACACTAATTAAGAGACGGTAAACAATACTAAATACGTTATGCAATAATTACTTTCAGTTAAAACAAAATGAAATAAAATTAGAAATTATAATCGAAGGTGTAGAGAAATTGCAAGATTATTACATTAATTTGTGATTTTATACATAATTTTAAGCAATAGTAATGAGATAATGCACAGAATTGGCTTAGTTACAAATAAAACACCTATTATATAGTTGGTTGCGATAGTAAAAAAAAAAAATAAAAACAAAATTACTTATGGTTACAAACTATATACCTGCCATCAAATACTGAACAATAGTAGAATCTATAATACAAACATAGTTATTGTTGTTATTACTATTATTATGTCCCAAAGATAGACACCTTGTTTTACATAGTGCATTAGGATTTTATAACATCATTAATTTACATACAATTAATAGCTACAGTCTTGCGTGGATGTGGTGTATAAACTCTGTGAATTGTTTGTAACAACATTTTTTTCTAAGAAAATGGTAAAGGGGTGTGCAGTAATTTAAATTGCAGCCCGAGATATGATATCTTTTAGAACCTCGTGGTACCACCTCTTGTTGCTATAACAGCAACCACCCTGCCAGGCATGCTCTCCACTAGTTTGTGTAGGATATCCACTGGAATGCGTCGCCATTCCTCTTGCAACATGGCACTCAGTTGGACAATGGAAGTTGGCCCCATGTTTCGGCGGCTACTATGCAGTGGTATGCAGACAATAATGTTCACCGGTTGGACTGGCCTTCACAGAGTCCTGATCTCAATCCCAATGAGCACCTTTGGGACAAATTGGATCGGCGATTGAGGTCTCGGGAGATGCGGCCCACTTCCATTGCCCAACTGAGTGCCATATTGCAAGAGGAATGGCGACGCATTCCAGTGGATATCCTACACAAACTAGTGGAGAACATGCCTGACATGATGGCTGCTGTGATAGCAACAAGAGGTGGTACCACGAGGGTTTAAAGGGACAAAAACAGTGCCCAATGACTTTTTTTTAGATAGTGCAATTATGTGCTACTTTCAGAGCTTGACTACTTCTACCTGACTTCAGTCGCTAGTGGTTTTATAACCAGTGTTGCCAACTCAGAATTCCATTTACCGCTGCACAAGATTAAAAAGGCGCTAAACTGTAGTTGAAAAACTCCAGATTTTTTAATACATCACTTCCAAATTTGAAATACAAACTATACAGTTTTAGGAACTGGAGAATTTTATAAAAATATAGACTAAATTATGGAAAGTGTGTATCACTTAGTAGGCTCTATGTTCTATGCAAAATCGTATGGACAATTAAATCTGAATATTTTGCATTCAGTATCACCTTACACCATTTACATCGAACTTTCCAACTATCACCGGCAACGTCTTCCACCCAATCTTTCAATATATTTTGTTTTTCCACACATCTCTAAACTTTTGTACGTATGAAGTTTTACGCGGCATATTTCTTCAAAACTGCATGAAGTAGATCAAGAACAATAAACTGGACACTTCGGAAACAATCACATTCACAATCAGACCAGTCGGTTCGAAATCTGATTTCACACTGAGCTGGAGACGTGCCTGCCAACAATGAGTCTGGTTTTAAGTTTTAAGTATGTCTGTGTTACATTAACTACAATGCAAAATGATAAATTAAAATGTGGAGTCAAAGAGTGAGTGTGTTCTGAAATTCTGTTGTGTGTTACACTCAGTGGCGTGTGGTGATAAATAATCATGGTGGTGCACAAATATTTATGATGATGATGATATTATTATTATTATTATTATTATTATTATTATTATTATTATTATTATTATTATTATTATTATTATTATTATTATTATTATAGGTACTAACTACTACATAACTATTAACATATGTTACGTAGGTATAGATTTACATACATAATTTTGTTAGTCAAGAAATTGCAGTTAATTAGTTTCCTATGTAGGTCCATTAATAGCAAAGTGAAGTGTTCAATTTCTATTGCAGCACACCGTAAATAATATTGTTTTCGCTATATTGCGTCTTATAACACAGTTCACACGTTCACAAGCATTCGATACGTGTGTCGTCTCATTAGCCTTAACTGCTAAAAAGTCAGCAGCTTTCTTTATTTCTTTGAAATCTCATCATGGCATACATCCAAAATGACTTGAAAGATTTCGTTCTGTATAGTGTTTGATGTGCTCTTAAACACTGTTCCTCTTTCCAAATGTTCCTTAAGAGTGCGTCTAATTCAGAACTGAAATTGATAAGGCCAAAAAAAAAAAAAAAATACTACCGGTACCGTTTAAAGATGAATTTTCGTCTTCGTGACCTCTTAAAGCCAACTCAAAAGCTCCACAAAACCGCACCCAATTATGTCTGTATGTTTGTTTGAGCCAACACTGCTAATTTAACATTATTGTTGATGTGTGCAGCTGAAGAATAGTATTTTTTAATTCTTTCATTCATGTGTTCACATCAATCATACCTGCAGAATGATAATCAAAATTATTTAGTTACTACGCACAGTCCTAAATTCAAACAGAAAAATAAATAAGATTCATAAAACGTACTTATTTTTGTCGATAAATGTTCGCCGTCGAACAATAGGCAAGGAAAACAAAATACAGCGTCTTTTACATTGCAGCCGCATATTGCATTTTTCGTAAGTCCGAATGTTGAATTTTCTTGTCACTTCTCTATTACTGTTCTTCGTCACTTATAATTTTAATTCATGGGTAGGTCTACCCATCTTCTTTATTTTGACCTTTTCGTGTAAAGGTGTTACAGAAAATTACACATTTAACAGATTTTGCACGCTATTCATTGTAGCATTTATGATGGAACGAGCTTGAGAACACATCTGAAAGTGCTCCTAACCCCTCCTATGCATACTGTACTGCCTCCCCACCCTGCTCCAAAGTCTGCCAGTGAAACAGTACTACTGCGCATGCTCGAACGGAGCTGTGTCCCGCAAGTGTCGAGCGGTAAACGAAAGTTCCAGGCATCAACAAGAACAGTACACATGCAGTGTTATTTTTTTACGTAGTACTATAATAAAGAATTATGTCGCTCACATAGTCTACTGCAGCTCATTAATATAACTTTAAAAACGTGTGTTATTTGAAGAGGTGGTGCACTGCTCCTGTGCTCCTTAAGAGAAATCGCCACTGGTTACACTACACAAACACATCCCCACAGGAAACACAAGCAAAAGGTAACAAGACCAGCAATAACCAGTTCTGAAGATGGCCGATAACAGGCAGAAACATGTTAACGAGGTAATGTAAAAATTTAACACGAGAAAGGCATAATACGTTTGTGCGAGATCGTGCGTATTTGCTTGGTTTCCGCACAAAACCAATCCGCGGAAAGTCTAAAATTCCACATTCAGTATTCCCAACCTAACACACATAACAATTTCCCTCTTCTTACCGCTTAAGTGACATATTGATTTTACTCCTTTAGGCTTTTAACATATTATTTTTAGAGACGTTCAATATAGTAATAATTATAAATTGGAAACTTACCACTGCAATTTCACCTAAATTGCACTGTTAATTATTGTTTTTAAATATTTGCAAAAATTAAGTAAACTCTACAACTCCACTAAAGTTACTGCATTCGTGATGCAAGTAACATTAAGGAAGCCGTGAAAAAATAAACAAGATTCCAGACTCATCATAGACTGGGGGGGGGGAAGACAGACGTATATCACGGCCTGCTGGAGTATAGTAAACACAGAAATCATTTTATAGCAACAATGTTGAAGATAGATATTTTTGTTTTGCAAATTTGCCGTCATTGAACAGAAACCAAGATAGAGATTTCATTGCAACTAATTAGAAATTCCTCTTTCAGGTATGTAATAAACGATCTTCGCACAAAATAATGTACGATAGACGAGCGGTATGTTTTCTTTCAATTCTCGGAAATTAAAAAAGCTCAACTACGTTTCGCTTTTTCAAACTTTTCCTCGAACATGAAAACTTCAAAATACCGCTCTTGTAAAGCACATTACTATTTCCGAAAATGAATAGTTACTTTAGGACACCCGGTATAAACTAAGGCAGAGAAGGGATGCTGCTGAAGAATCACTGCTTTTGACATTTGACATACACCTACCTAAAACGGAACTGAAAGCTTACCGCGGCCTACACACCAGGTAAACATAATAAAAATGAAAATAAACATAAAATACGGTATATTATTTTCTTTTACTTTGACAACTTCCATACTTCGTATTGTAGCCCGCAGTTTCTTTCTGTTCGGTAAGCTATATCAAAGACCAAAACGCAGTCGTTCTTGAGCAGCATCCCTCCTTTGCCTAATCTTGTAGTCCGCGTGGGCTAAAGAAGATGTAGGCTATATTTTGCGGGGAGGAAAAAACGTAGATAACCCTCAAATTACGGAAGACGTATTTTAAGGTAAAAAACGTAAGAATGCGGGAAAAACGTACAATATAGCAACCCTAGGCGGACCATTCAAGTCTATGTATCCCCATCACATTATCACTCATATTTCTCAGAACTGTGAAAAAAAAACTGCTTAACAAACAAAAAGTAATGTATCTCTCAAGAAGATTTGTGTGAGCTTCACGTTTGAAGGAAAAAAAACCATTTATCTTACATTTATTGTATGAACATTGTTAAATACCAACAAACCTTTATTATATAGGCTACACATGAAACATTTAAACTTTTAATTATTTACGTTTCAACATAATTATTTGCATTTCTGTGTTAACTACATTGTACAGTAAGTTTAAAGTGAGACTTCACCAAATTTCAGCTCAATTTTCTCGGCTACTGTTTAAACAAGATTTGTAATTTTTAGAAATTTCCCCTAATTTACATTGATAAACACAATAATGCTAAAAATCATATCCAAGTAATCTATTAGATTCCGTTGATGATCCTTTTCTTGCGACTACCAGAAATAAGAGCCAGTATACAACACCTTGGTTTCCCTTCTGAGGAACACTCTAATGTGCAAAATCTACGGAAGAAACTACGAAATCAACAGTTTGAAGAATGGAGAAAAACTTAACCACCGTGGTAAGGATATTTC
The DNA here is from genome assembly GCA_025594305.2 of Periplaneta americana. Classification (NCBI taxonomy): domain Eukaryota; kingdom Metazoa; phylum Arthropoda; class Insecta; order Blattodea; family Blattidae; genus Periplaneta; species Periplaneta americana. The sequence continues at coordinate 129,895,450 of JAJSOF020000011.1, read as the reverse complement.
GCATTTTTCAGAATGGTCAAAATAAAATTCCTAGATTTCAACCAAGAAAGGTCATTCCACCTCTCAATGGACTAACGCTATAAAAATGAATTGTAATGTCATCGCAGTACGTAGTGTCCCTGGTAGGAGCCAAGAATCCAGTTGCCGTCATTGCAACGAGTACGAAACCCTCCCTCATGTTCTTGGTTTCTGAAAAAAAGGGGGGGGGGATTTTGCGGAACAATCGACATCACTGGGTAAGCAGCCGAATTTCTGAATGTCTCAAGAAGTCTGGAAAGTTTGACGTTTATGAAGAACTACACTGTATTTCCTCCACTGGCTCCATCAAACGCGCCAACATCATAGCAACTGATAACAATCATAAGATTGGCTTCATAATCGATCCCACTAACAGATTTGAGGGAACTGAATTACAACCATATGAAATAGATTTAGAAAATAAAAGGCATTATGACCCCTGCTTTACTTCTCTGGAAGAGAAATATCACATAACCGTTTGTCGCTGGGAAGTAATTGGCTCGCTATTTGGTGCAAAGGGCACTATCTCCAGATTTTATATCAATTTCTTTCATCGCTTCCATATTGATCTTTTGGAACTTCAAGATATAGCCTTTAATGTTTTAAGACATTCCTTGTTACAGTTCCGTCGCTCTTATTTCCAACAGCCAATCATGTTGCAGGTCGGCTACAATTAAACTTGTGCGTCTTGTCATTCGCTGCTGATGACGTTATGTACTTCATAAGGCTCGATAAATACTTAATATAATCTCCCGCCATTTTTGTTCTTTCGTTGGCGTTCGCAGAAAGCACACGAGGACGTTATTTGCCGCACAATTATTTTCTGAATTACAGTGCGTTTGATTTATTATCATAGGAGCTACGACATGAGAATGTTTAACGTTGTGGCAAATAGATTCTTCGTCTGGCAGCTCGGCAACGAAAGAACAAAAATGGCGAACGATACTACCTACCTAGACTTTATAGAGCCTTCACTTCCTAAGGCATAAGAAAAGAGGAGGAGTCACGCCGGGAATAGCAGCGACGCAACTATAATTGTAGATAACCATTTGTACAGTGCTATATATGAAAAATAAATTATTCCCGTCAAGGATAGCTGCCAAAAAAAAAGTAAAAAAAAATATATTGTTGATCTACAATTAATTTAGGTGCTGTTACCGCTCGGTACCCCTTTTTCAAAGGCAGCTATCCTTTTTGGATTTTTCTCTCTTTTTTTTTTTTTTTTTTTGGAAAAATAGCGTTTTGAAACTAGACCCCTCAACTATCGCCGTGTAAATGGGGCTTAGGAGGAAGGCAGAAAATAGGAAAGAGTGGATAATGCTGGATTTGCCGTGAAGGACCTGCCCAACACTATGTATGTTAATGTAATATACTGTATTTATACTTGGTATGAAGGCTTATAAGTCCCGCTTGCTATTAACACAGAAAAATCAATATAGAATTGCACGGGCAAACAACGCAGGACGGTGTAGTTCAAGATCACACAACACCGGAGTATCTAGCCTACTGCATGCGTGCACGTGTACATTGTGAACAGGATCCGTGTGACTGCAAGAACGGGGCCAAGGATCCCGAGCGCCTGCAGAAGGCACCGAGCCTACTTGGCGTGCTGGTTGGGTTGCCTGAGTGTCAGGTGCTACTACTCCCACCGGTAAAAACAATGTTCACTTCTGGAGTGTCAAACGAATCGATATTTCGATTATTGATCTTTGAATACAGGGAGTTTTAAAATTGCCAAGATACATTTCAAAATATGGATAAAATAAATACATAGCGTTCATAGGATCTTGTACGTAAAACTGTCGGAAGAATTCATATACGATTGTATACAGAACTGTTGTAATCTATAGTTATGACTAGGCACCGTACTTTGTTCAAGGAGGCTACAAGATCAAGTATTACTGGAGTTTTTAACTGGACAACGCGCATGCCTCTAGCAAGCGAAGTACTTCACTGACAGCTCACGCGACTCTTGTTTTGTAAAGTGGAGCAGAATAAAACAATTAACTTTAACAAATACCTTACCCAGTGACATCAGAGACTGTCGGAATTTAGTAGCGTTCAAAAGCAAGCTTTATTAAGTATTTTCTTACTGCGTAGAGTAGGTTTAATTTTTACTTAATCAATAAAAGAAATGCTTCTCTCTTCTTAACTTTTACAATAAACTGTCCAGCTTTTATTAATCAGTTAATCTTTTAGTACTTTGATTTTTATTCTATTTGTAAATTTAATATTAATTATAATTATAATTGTAATTGTATTCTTAATATTGTAGTTGAAATTCCCTGGTAGAGGGGAAAAGAAGGCCTGATGGCCTTATCTGTACCAGGTTAAATAAATAAATAAATAATAATATTTACAATTTAAATTATTTACACTACGTACACTATAATTCGCCATTTTTACTAATTACACTATAATAAAGAATGTAGGTATACACTGATCAAACATTATTCACAATATTAGGGAGAGTCGGGTAGTATCGGACATCGGGTAGTATTGGACAGTGAGTTTCTTTCATCTCCCACCATATGGTAGTACCTGAATGACATGGTTACGTTTCTCTATGCGACATCACAGAAACGTAACCACGTCAATCAGGTACTATCATCGTGTGGTAGATGAAAGAAACTCACTGTCCGATATTACCCGATGTCCGATACTACCCGACTCTCCCCTAATCTTATGTCCAGTGTTGTTTGAAGAGGTGGAAAAATTCAAATATCTGGGAGCGACAGTAACAAATATAAATTATACTCGGGAGGAAATTAAACACAGAATAAATATGGGAAATGCGTGTTATTATTCGGTTGAGAGCTTTCATCATCCAATCTGCTGTCAAAAAATCTGAAACTTAGAATTTATAAAGCAGTTATATTACCGGTTGTCCTTTATGGTTTTGAAACTTGGACTCTCACTTTGAGAGAGAAACATAGGTTAAGGGTGTTTGAGAATAAGGTGCTTAGGAAAATATTTGGGGCTAAGAGGGATGAAGTTACAGGAGAATGGAGAAAGTTACACAACACAGAACTGCACGCATTGTATTCTTCACCTGACATAATTAGGTACGTTAAATCCAGACGTTTGAGATGGGCAGGGCATGTAGCACGTATGGGCGAATCCAGAAATGCATATAGAGTATTGGTTGGGAGACCGGAGGGAAAAAGATCTTTGGGGACGCCGAGACGTAGATGGGAAGATAATATTAAAATCGAGTTGAGGGAGCTGGGATATGATGATAGACGCTGGATAGGGACCAATGGCGGGCTTATGTGAGGGCGGCAATGAAACTCCGGATTCCTTAAAAGCCAGTAAGTACAGTGTTGTGTATTGTAATGCAAGGTATTTTATTTCTTGGTGCTATTCGACAGGAGTAGGCTACGTACCGGCACCGGGTTTCCCCTTCTCCATTCAACTTCATTATCATCCTCACCCATTCCCTACATTACACTTACATGAACAATTAACATACACTCACCCTAGTACATGACATAACTCTTCACAGATACACATCATGCATAACGTGGCCCGCCGAAGTGGTGTGTAACTTGAAAATGGGTCACAGTCCTCACATCTATCCGCAGTATGCGAAACCCGAATCACGCAAAGTGAAGTGGGTAGGCATTAGACACACACATTGTAGCCTAGTTGTTTTGTAAATCGTGTACAATAATGTAAAAAATGTTTGATCAATGTAAGCCTTCATTCTTCATGATAGCGTAATAGTGAAAACAGCGTATTTTAGTGTACCTAGTGTAAAGGACTCTCAGACATTGACAACATTCAAAATCCGATTGCCAGAAACCTGCTTTTCGTGTTTAGAATGTGATTTTTTCTTCAGATATTACTTTTGTAGAATATTTATTTTCAATTTATCAATTTTCCTTCTTTATGTTAATCATGCTTTCGGTCCACATTGTTTTCCTTAACACTAATTTGTAATTGTCTAACTCCTAGAATTATATGTAAATGAACACATTTACATTTTTCTATTACTATTATCATTTGTATTATTATTATTATTATTATTATTATTATTATTATTATTATTATTATTATTATTATTATTATTATTATTATGTGTCTCAGTGAAACGTACAGCAGAGTTCGTATAGATCAGTTTCTGTCAGATGCGTTTCCAATTCACTGTGGGCTAAAGCAAGGAGATGCACTATCACCTTTACTTTTTATCTTTGCTCTAGAGTATGCCATTAGGAAAGTCCAAGATAACAGAGAGGGTTTGGAATTGAACGGGTTACATCAGCTGCTTGTCTATGCGGATGACGTGAATATGTTAAGAGAAAATCCACAAACGATTAGGGAAAACACGGGAATTTTACTGGAAGCAAGTAAAGAGATAAGTTTGGAAGTAAATCCCGAAAAGACAAAGTATATGATTATGTCTCGTGACAGAATATTGTACGAAATGGAAATATAAAAATTGGAAATTTATCTTTTGAAGAGGTGGAGAAGTTCAAATATCTGGGAGCAACAGTAACAAATATAAATTATACTCAGGAGGAAATTAAACACAGGATAAATATGGGAAATGCCTGTGATTATTCGGTTGAGAAACTTTTATCATCCAGTCTGCTGTCGAAAAATCTGAAAGTTAGAATTTATAAAACAGTTATATTACCGGTTGTTCTGTATGGTTGTGAAACTTGGACTCTCACTTTGAGAGACGAACAGAAATTAAGGGTGTTTGAGAATAAGGTGCTTAGGAAAATATTTGGGGCTAAGAGGGATGGAGTTAGAGGAGAACGGAAAAAGTTACACAACACAGAACTGCACGCATTGTATTCTTCACCTGACATAATTAGGAACATTAAATCCAGACGTTTGAGATGGGCAGGGCATGTAGCACGTATGGGCGAATCCAGGAATGCATATAGAGGCCGGAGGGGAAAAGACCTTTAGGGAGGTCGAGACGTAGGTGGGAAGATAATATTAAAATGGATTTGAGGGAGGTAGGATATGCTGATAAAGAATGGATTAATCTTGCTCAGGATAGGGACCAATGCCGGGCTTATGTGAGGGCGGCAATAAACCTCCGGGTTCCTTAAAAGCCAGTAAGTAAGCAAGTATGTATTATTATTATTATTTTTTTTTCGAGATCGCTCCACAGCCCCCTGTGAGCTCTGCAGCCTTCTCAGACGGACGCCATCCTACTGCATTCAATATTGTCCTGAA